>JAAAKB020114853.1:0-12870 GCA_010014835.2 Apostichopus leukothele | reverse complement strand
GTTGGGGAATTTATCACGGTATATCACCACAAGTTAGCGCTAAGAGCTTCTTATACAGACCTAACATTTATTCAAAATATGCATCACATCCACATTTATATAAGAGAGGACCTCCAGATCCTCCTTTATGGGAGTCGGATTAAATAATCCCAGGGCAACGCCCCTCCTTTATCCAATCCATCACTCGGTCCACTGGTCCTTCCATAAAGATTTAGGCAACTACCTAAATCAGTGTGAACTTGGCCCCAACATTTGAAACCCTACGCACCCCACAGGTTTAGGAAACGGGACACAAGTTTTCTGTTCTCTATGATAGTGAACAAATACTACTTAAGTAGATGTCCAACCTAATGATGCACACACATTGTGACGTATGCTTATAACTACGTAAGAGAAGCAATAATGTATCCAGTTACGTTTTCCCAGTATTCAACGATCATACACAATATGACACGTTTTGGACGAGAACTTAACAAGGGAAGTCTTTATTTCTTCACTTTCACATTTTATATTACAGTAGCCTACAGAACTGTATAGATTATAGCTTTTGGTAGAGCATTGTACTTCATATAGCCGAATGCTTGGCTGGATTAAATACAAAAGGAACTATAAACATCAAATACAGAAGGAAATATACACGGTCCAATCGGCCTGTTCCTGTAAACAACGTAAGTATATTTAAACCAAGTGACTTGTTGAATGAGTGCAAAGTAGAACTTATCAGCTCATACATACGTTATCTAGCTCTTGATAATACAGTACCGACTATAAATTTGTGACTTCATCCACCCCCACAGTCGACTGGGATGAAACAAAAATGACTATCATGTCCAAAAAAGTTTGGTTACGTTAAAATACTTTCCGGTCACTCTTTTGGACCCATGCACACATGACCTTTAATTGAAATAAATTCCCATGAAACTGAATTCTCTGGATTGTATTTCTGTGGTTAAATTAACTACAAGGGAATTGCATGAAGGCATCTGCAGCTTCCGGTACTAGGATTCTTTCCTAAGAAATTACAATCTATTTCTGGCATGTGCTTCAGTCGCAACGAATAAGCAAAAAATATTTCAGTCTAACAACTTGAGGGCTTCTCCGCGTGGACACCGCTCCGCACACGCGACCATGGTTTTGAAACAATTCCACATAAACTGAAACACTCTCACGTATGTATTTTGTGCTTTAAAATCGCTTCAAGCTATGAGCTAGATTGCATGAAAGACAGAAGGAATTAAACACACGATGTCTAGTGAAGTACTGTACAAACATTCAAACCAAGTGACTACTTAAAGATACCCTGTCCGTCGTCTCAGATTAATCCAACAATATTGTTTATCGGACTTTGCATGACGTCACAGCTTCCCTTTTCTGATTGAGAGCCGATAGTAGTTAAAATGTGAGTATAACAATTATTATCTCATGACATCGTCATGTACGAAGACTGTAACTCGCTCTGCGATGAAATCTGGAAAGGAACGAAGCAGAAAGAAAATTACGATTCAATTTGTTATCAAATTTCGTTGAAGCGTTGTTGATTTATTCATTGTAGCTTATTAGTTAGATTAGAACCAATTCATGTTTTCTCCGAATCGTTCCGGAGGTTGTGAACTTTGTATGTGATTGAAGTAGGCTATGTGACACTTATGAAGAGGAAATCCGTTAACCAATTTAACATTCTAAATCAAACCTGTTCATAAGACTTCCTCAGTTCCAAGATTGAAGGCCGTTTAGATACGTCTGTTTGCCAGCATCGAAGTAAAAGCTCATCCCTGAAGCAGAAAACATGGATTGCGGATATCATACTGAAACCTTAAGTTGTAGACTACAGTCGCATGCATATTGTAGGGAAATAGTGCTTCTTTGTTAGGTTACTTACTTTCTTTTTTTTTCGTTTTCTTTTGTATCGCTTAATAACGCAGAGAATACTGGATGTCAGCCGCTATTGTCGTGTGTTGCCGCTTTGGCTGTGTGGAGAACCTATATTTTTTGTATAAGGGAATAGCGCCACCCTCTCACTCTCTCCCTCGTTCACCTCTTAGCGACTTACGCAGTTATGCAATACTACTCAGTAAAATCACTACTTTATTCTATCCATCCGTATATATCGTTTCGTCGCTCGTCATCTTAGGTGACATTTACCTTTCATTAAATGCAGTACGCTAGATTCTATGCTTCGAAAACCCAGAAACGATCGTATCAAATTCTACATCGCTTTGCACCTATTATTTACATCAAGCCTACACAGCCGAACTTTGTACATGTACAGCGTTAGGCTACGGAGCGTCAACGCGTTGTACATGTAGTATTTGGGACCGCACAGCCGGTAGGGCTGTTGTATATACGCCTCACCGCTCTGTGCACACTTGAATATTATGCTAGCATTCTGTGGCCTTACCAGTCTGAAGGAGCTTATACCAACACCATTTTTAACCAGGTGAGTTAGTTTTTCATATATTATTTTTTGATAGGTCTGACTAACTGATTTATTTAGCGTCAGCCGAGCAACTCCACAGCTGCCTGTTTGAATATGTTACGTCGGCGTCGGGAGATGGTGACTTTCTTTCATTATTACCTCCGCGTACGTCCAACTTGCCGGAAAAAGCGTCTAAACAGGTAAACTGTGATGCATGCAATTGTTTTACTTGCAGGTGGATATTTTTTGGGGGGTAAGTTACTTAAACAAGAATATTCGTAGTAATTATATTTTGTATTGTTGACTGTTGGAGAAATATAACTCACTAGTAAGAAAATGAATTGCTCATGTGCTAAAGGTAGTGTAGTCTAATACTAAGGCTTCTCACTCTCGCGTATTGCCAAGTTAATTTAGTTTCCATGGTCACCAGGTATTAAGCACATTAAGATTAAGGTAAGTTATTGAGTTGCCTGTCGCACATTCTTTTCAGATTCTGTACAAGAGTTCGATCTGCATTCATCTACTGTTAACTCACACTGTAGAGTTGCAACTTTGTTGAACTTCGGCGACGGTCACAATAACAATATTGCATTATAACAAAATACTTACAGCGATTACTATTAAATGTTCAATTTTTACTGAGCAGAAAATAGTACTAAAGCATATGCGAACGGATTGATTGAACGATTCCAAGGCAGACATGACATACCACTACATTTAAGGTTATGCGAAAATCATACCACTGTATAGCCTCGCATTGTGAAAAATTAAATACTTTCTAATCATCCTGCAGAAAGTAGGTAAAACACTGTAGCTTGATGTAGAAAATACCAGATCATTACCAATTCGACATATAGGCTAATAGAGAGAGTATATTGGAATAAAAAATCCGACATCTCAAACACCTTATACTTTAATTGCATATATATCGATATCACCTGGTACTAACAGAGAACGATACCTCAATTCGCAATTAGTTTTCGAGCAATCAGAGAGGTTAGCTCTGTAACTCCAGTCACTGATTGCCTCGTCACGACCTGGAAATGACGTGCCTGCAAGGTATAACATTTAATAAAAATTAATATTGTGAATATTTAAACACATTATTAACACTTTTGCTTGAGTTACAGGTCTGCTAAACGACTCATATCGATCCTTATTAAATCCCTATCGCTTAATGAAGACGTCCGGCTACCCCTGCACATAACATATACTCATTGGATACTGTTAGGGCCTACTACGGTTTAAAATATGTACTATTCAGACCTATTAATTTACTCATTGCGTGTAAAAGAAGTAACTACCGTATGTGGTAAGCATGCACGCGGATAATACTTTCTGAATTAACTCTCTTCTTCCTGTTTCAAATCTCTAATACTGAACTGAGTGTTATTCTAAATTGTTAATTTCGTAATGTTTTACTGTATTAATAACAAAAAGATTCCAAAACAGTACCATTTGTCATGATTTCCCACATAACGACTGCAGCAGACCATATATCACTCTCTTTGGTATATTCATTTCTTTGCGATGATTCCAAAGGAAGCTGGTTTTGTGTGCACTTGACCTATTAATAGTAAAAAAAAAATATTCATTTATATTTGTCAATACAACCATTAAAGCGAGCCAAAGATAAATACTAACTGTGGTAAAAATGGAGGTTTAATAAGTTAGATGTGCAACGGACCTTCGTAACCTTTGCTCAATTAATTTGTGGGGAAAATATGACATGTTTGTTACTTTAAAATCCTTCTATGCTGTCAATACACATGTATGATGAACAATCGACTTTAATACATACATGTTATAGCTGTACAATAGGGATACACCTCAATGGGAAAAAACAACTCAATATGTAATAAAAGAAAGTAACACAAAGGTTCAAATTCTTTTTTTTTCTACTTTCTTTTTATTCCTTCCGTGGTTTTCGTTTCGGCTCTATTTTATTCATTACTGAAGCGATTACTTGTTTGCCCGCGTACGTTTTTCACTTTTGATTTAATCATGAGAATAGGCCTACATAATTACTTTCGAATAATTTGTTGACAGATATTTCTGACAGGTAATAATTCATCTTCACTACAGGCTTGTGTGTGCCTTATGTGAATAACCTAGGAATATCTCATTGATCATTACTAATGAACTGCTGCGATAAATGTCTGTCAAATTAGGGTAAATTATTATTACTTAACAAAGTCAAATGAACCATTGCAATGGAACAAACATAATATTATTTAGTTACTGTAAGCGACGATTGCAAGGTTTAAATAAATTGACTCGAAATAACAAATACCAATTATTTCATAGCAGATTTCAAAGTCTTCAGTACGTTGGTATTTACTGGCAGGCTAACTTAAATGTTACTATGTGTTCATTACTCATATGATAGTCGTTCTGTGTTGATATGTGGTGATATTACCTTTGACTTGATCGAACGTACAATTAATGAAGCGTCGTCGGGAAGACAAAAGTCATATAATTTACAATTTCGTGAACTCGTCACAAGAATTTTACTCCTTGATAATCCTGGATGCAACAGCTGCAAAAAATGTGATACTAGTATCATTACAGTTTAGCAACTCAAAGGGAAATATACATGAAATAACAGTGAAGATTAATGATACTGAAAATATTCGAAATTTACTTGCGAATATATATAAGCAAATTACAACAGCGGGATACATCAAACCGCATTGGGGACTGACTATTTTAGTGTAAACTTTGAGTAAATATTGTCTTCGTTACTTTACTTAAAAGTTTCCACACTTTCACTTTTCTTTACTTGTCCGTTTCGTAAATGTTACGTTGCTCTTCCTATCGTGCTGTTTTATCTGTATGCATGGGAAGGGAACTATCAGTAAACTCATTAGCGTAATTACTTCAATGGTGCCCGTAAGCTGTAATGTTTAAGTGAAAGAAAGCTAAAGGTGAAACTGACTAAAGATGATTGAAGCTGAATTCGCATGTCACTATCTAACGCGATGACAAATCATTCTTGAAATGGTTGTAATTGAAACGGAATTGTAAGCTTACAATGAGTTGGTATTGTTGGGCTTTTCTCGACCTTAATCGCTTTCTGAATTTGACTTTCATTAACTTCGAAACTATTACAAAGCGTTCCTACTTGATCAGTTTATGAACAGAATGGAATCAAAGAATGTACATGAAGCACGAAACAAAGGCGAATGCAATCATTTTAGAACTGTGATTGATATGTTTTCTAAGCAGCCATTTCCATGACTATATTTTAGGGCAAACTCTTATGCTACCGAAAAACGGGAGCCAATACGTTACCCCATATGATTGCAGTAAAGTGATTCCTTCTAGGACATCCAATATAAAATTCCTTGCCATCGATGAGGACCAATTCGTTTCAAAACAACCATCAGCCATCAACGTTTGTAGGGTTTGACAGACCAAGTGTTCTTGTAGAAGATAAATCTGATCTAACAATGACAAAAAAAAACTTTTTAATTTAAACGGAAATATTTTAAGTGGAATTAATTTCTAGTAACTTACCAGCAAACAATCGCTCCTGCGCATGTTTCACGGGAGAGGTGAAGCTATAATATGAAGCTGTTTTTAAATATTGAACATTATTTAAAGAGAGTGATGTGTCACAGCGAATGATGTCTTCATGCCCAAGACTTCTGTCAAGTGGCATATTCTAATGTCCATGATTATTAATACCACATATTCTAAATCACATTGTAGATAAACTAGGCTGATTAAATCATATTCACTGATACACATGGCAAAGTGTCCATCGATATTAGAAATGCGGTTTGCCATATATTTGACAGTGACACCGTCAATTCCATTAGAGAATAATTGAAGGTGATTGTATCTCTCTTCAAATTGCTAATTATCGACTTTTTGATTAGTCAAGTTTTAGTGACCTGAAATTCTTCTATTTTGTATAGATGGGAATCTTCACATATCTCCTCGCCCTTCAATAACACCCTACACCCAAACACTTCGGGTTTGCCAAGTATGTTACTACCGACAGGGGCAGCGGAAGTGGAGGTCATATATGGACTACATTCTACGGTATCCTACACTGACTTTAAGAGTAATGTAAGTTTGTCTATTTAAATTCTTTCTAAATACAATCAAGTTTAAATTACCATACCTCCATCTATATATATCCCCTCTGTTCCTACAAGATTTTTGGAATTCGCGGGTAGTTCCAGAAGACGTCGCACAAAAGCATTCCAATGTAAACGTTTGTTCGTTTCATTTTTACCTGTTATAGGTGTATCAATAACAAAAACGTATCATTAAGAGATATCGTTCCTAGGATGTGATCCGGTTAGAAATTGTTACGTTAGAACAGCTTATAGAAATGAAAATGTAATGCCTTTTGTATTCACGACAAAAATTGTCTTTACCTTTGTTAGTGTGATAAAAGTATAACGTTGAATTTCTTTTCTTTTTTTAAATAAAAGTTTCATTATCATAATCATGTAACTTTTAGCAATGCCAAATAATACAATATATTTAGCAATAGTTCAGACCTGGTTGTATTATGAAGGATATTTTATAAATGGTCTTATTTCATACAACATGCAATACTTCATACGGGTATCTTTAACAAATTAAAATAAATGTTGGCGAAATACCAAAGTCCAGAGGTGTTTCTAGGAAGTTCTATCAGGTAGACACAAATATTTCAACTGTTCATACTATCTACTGTAATTGCTTATAACATACACCTATGGTGGTTTAAGTCGGTATGTGTATATCTCCTTGCAATTTAAGAGGTAGGCATATGTTGTATATGTCGACATTAATGCTGCTCCTTCTGCAAATACCTGTATTAAAGTGACACAACAATTCTACGATCAAATTCATATTGTCCATGACATAGAACATTGCCAGTGTAACAAACACATGTTACGTTTCTCAGCGTGTCGAATCACCTGCACCAATTAGTAATTTTCGGTGACCAATAGACAATGGATGCAGATATCCGTCACCAAAACAAACTGTTAGTAACGTGGCATTACCTGATTCCGTGGTGATAACTACACATTTGTTGAGATTGTCTTTGTGAGTAAGTGTTCCTGTCCAGCGTTTGTATAAGGCACCAAAGTTAAGTTTCGTAAGAACACACACATCCTGTAGCTTAAACATCTGCGTCTTGGAATCTATTTCTTTTGAATCCGAATAATATGCTATTCAAAAAAAGGACAATATTACAAGCGTTAGTGTATCATCACGATTAATAATTCCAACATATTACATGCATAGTGACTGACTGCTTGATAAATATATAACTTAAGTCTAAACTTCTACAACAATGATGAAAGTTGATTAAGTTTTACACATATAATTAACATTCAAATATAAAATGAATAACATAGTTTGATACATGCTTATCTCAATTCTTACAACAAGTACTTTGAACGTCGAATTTATTTTGTTATTTCCCAAACACATATCAAAGCTTTGTGGACAAGAACATAATCATAGTAAAGCGTACATTTGCGTATTTTTTGCGAGATTAACAACTATGTTTATAGGGGCTAAAACCACACTAGTACAAGGTAATTCAAGCGCTTTCCTTCATTACGAAAGGGAAATAACTATCTTGATTTAAACTTTAGGTTATATAACACTATTTAGATGGTTTGATAAACCATAATAGTTAATACCTTGGTAGGGTGTAAAGGAATCTCGATTAATAACTGAATGGATGTAAAGGAATCTAGAAAGTGCCATGATTTGTTTAATTATGTTGTCTTCATTGTAGTATGATGAAATCATACTCTCAGATTTACTTCCTGATAATATCTCTATTGAAGGTAATTAGAATCGCATGCACGAATACATTGCACTGAACCAAATATTTGCTGCACAAATTAACTTGTATTTGCAACGGAAAGGAAAATTTCAAAATGTCTGAACATAAAATAACCTATATGTTAATAATTATGTACCATATTCACCGCTATCACCTTCATTGTTTGGTATTTCTGGAAGTCTGCGACTGTATCAATAAAACGACAAAAAGATAAACTCAACTCTTTTCTTAAAACAAGTTTATTTTTGCATTTGATCTTCTACTTACTGATGCAGGACATATTATCTAAAACCTTAGTACTACATTTAGATCCATTACCTCTTTGCTTCAACATGCATTTTATAATTCCAGATATCATCTTAATTTGTGATCATTAGTTTAGGAATGAACACTACATTTCATATATAATTATCCGTACCATCGAGAAGTTCTATCCTGGCTGCTTATCTCTGTAAAATGAAATAGTAAATGTAAGTCAGTTTATTGATTGAGGTAACCGTAGCGAGTCAATGCGTAACAAGACGATAATCCGGGAATTCTCTTTGAAAACCTTGATAAACTGAATACAAGTTAGAGTGGTCACTTAATGTTACCTGACTAATCTAAATCAAGCTTGCTTAAAAAACTACTTTGTACATGTTACAGGTCGACACATTTAGTAATTTAGTTACGTTGAATGCAAAATGCTCATTCCTATGAGGAATAACAACTGCGTCAAGAAAAAATGTCTTAGGTGATTTCCCTAACTGAGTTATCATATGTCCATTGCTGGTGCATATGTGACATCGAGCGAGCTATATCAGCTGTTAATACAAAACTGCTTTCGATAAATTAACCTGAATTCATTAACCTCTTGTACATTCTTCTAATACTTCAAACATTTAACCAGTCTACATACTTTCAAAATTTAATCGTTTGATTTATCGTTTCGTTATTTCACTGCTGTGTAACTTTAGCTGTATGTACTTCAATCGCATATGCCTTCAAATTGTTTTCTCCCGTTTCATTAGTCACCATAAGTTAACACGGATAATGTTACTAAATGTTAAGAATGTTCTAAACATTAAAAATATCATAAATATTCATAACGTTTGCATGTATGATTTGGTTTTGAAGTATTCCAGTTGGTCAATTAATTTTGTGTTTGTCGAATCTGTGAAATAATTATTATGGATTGCTCACTCACCTTCATCTTCATCTTCATCGGAGATTATGCGTGTGGTATAACAACCAATGCTGCTTTTGACGCTGTGAACAAGAAAACAATTTTAAACGAAATACTCTAGAATGTCGACAGAGGATTTTGTTCAATTCAGTTTAAATTACAGAATCGATTATTTGCACATATGTCGATTGAATGAATTGATCAAGTAAAACTTCTTTTATCGTGATATTTAGCTTATAACACAAAGAGTTAGTGTGAAACCCTCTAATTTAATAAATGTATAACCTGATCGTCAGTTAGACTACAATGGAAATCTTTCAACAAGTCACGCAAATGGCTACACAAAAAGAATACTGTTAATATCAACATAATTATGGGAGCAAGAAATAGAAATTCAACAGATTTTCAGAAGCATCTTAGAATAGAAATAATGCCTACCTGGCACGATTTTCATGAGGCATGCTACGTGCTGTTAGGAAATAATTTAAATTCAATTTAATTTAAACAGATAACGAAGCAAATGGAAAATGAATTTTTCCTACTTACAGCTTACTGTTGTGTAAGTGGGAACTAGCAAATAATAACTCATATGGAATGCAGTGAAATAAGTAGATTGGTACATAATATCAAATGAAATAGTATTCACACTCAATATTTTCAAAGGATTTGTTAAAAAATCTTTTCAACATTAACATTATTTACATAGAGTATCTATTTGGACGTCCCTTTCTCCGGGAGCGTCATGCTCACGCAGCAACCTACGTAAAAAGAAAGAGAAACGTGATAATCCAAACTTAAGCAAACAATCAATTCCAACAACTTTGAAAGGTTAGTGTAGTCAGTAAACTTATGCATGTTGAGGTTTTTTTCATGTTGTTCTTCATGAAACTTGTGACACAAAACACCATATAAGTTGATTAATGAAACATTCATTACTTTCATGGTTGAGTGTGCAGAACACTGTGGTAAGCCGTTCGTAACATGATGCAATATATGTTATTTGAGCATCTCTCTCTCTTTCTTTACCGTATGAACTATCATACAGAAACATTTAGGGAGAATTATAGCAAATGTAACCTACATTAATATTTTGGATAAATTGCAGTAATCTAAAGTTCCTTAAAAATATTAGAAACATAATGATGACTACAAGTTTCATTCATGCAAGATAACGATAACATAATGTAAACGAAACTTACGATAAAAGGTACGTTTGTCGTTTCATAATCGCTGTAGAAAATAAAAAAACATTGTAACAGTTGCTCGCTTGAATTCATTTTGTTGCAAAATAAATAATACACGAACGTTCATTAAGTGTTATAACAAGAAAGTTTGCTAATATAGTTTCAGCACTTCACTTTGCTTGTGTTGTACAAAAGGGACATACCTTGCAGATTTGTGTAGATAAGAACATATAAAATATCATAATTAGCTAACCAACACTGTTAAAAAATTTAATTGATTGTTACAAAGAAAATTTAATACACTTAAAGGATGTCGTTTATGCACATCTGTAAGTAACTTGTCTCATAGTAACCTTACCTTTAAAGCATGCGAATATGATACATATAGCAACAGAGAAAGAGCCCAGAAAGCAACCCAGAATTAATAGCAGATCATTGGATGAATCTATTTTGGATGTTTGATCTTTGTCTGAAAGAGAAAGACGTGTGAAATTGCATCAATAAAATATCATATTGCTAAAGCGGTTGAACAACTGTTCAATTTAACTTTAAGTTGTATATTACTCATTAGTATCGACTCTCCAACAAAGTAACAATATTGTAACGCAATTGTGGTTGCGTCATAGTTACAGTGATATTATAACCTCCACCAAGGACATATCTATCAATAATAATCTTTACTTGATAAATGTTGGATGCATTATGTTAAATATTGTTTTCAATATGTATACAAGATATTAACCAGAAGTCTCGTGTTAGTCAATCATTATTAATATTGAAAACCTAAGTTGGTTGAAGATTATTTGGTCTGACAAATTGATTACATCTTAGGCATTGCACAAGTGAAGTACCTCTAACGTGTTCTAAATTCCAATAATATAAAACTAGTTGTTAACTAAAATTATTAATGTTATATTGCGAAAAAATACACCTCAAGTGTACTAATTCACACTCAAGCGTATTGAGATTAGAAGCAACCTAGATAGCACCAAAACTACCTCCATGAGACGTGCCTTATCCAGAGAGCTAAAAAAACGGACAGCGCCTATCTGTTTCCAGAGAATGCATTCTAATTTTCAGTTGTCTATAAGTTTATGACTCTAGTGTCACTTCACAAATTTTCAGGGAGACTATCAAAATATTGTTGCTGTCAATGCCTTTACATCGTCACTTATAAAGACAATCTGGGCTTAATCTTTTTTTTTTATTGCAAAATTCCCAGAATACTTTCTAACATATGATATTCAAGACAAACTGACCTAACATGTAAAAATTTCGTTCAAGTCGTGGATTCCCATGGCAACCATTTGCCTTACAACTGCATGCAATGGTACCAAACTTTTCAATTGTATAAAACCGAACTTCCATAGTAACATTATACGTCTGTTTTTCTTCATCAAATGATGTCATCTTCTTCCAAGCTGGCGATAGCGTTGCATTATTTACTGTTATTGCCAATTCAATTTTTGTTCTCGAACCAAAAGCTTTGAAAATGATCCATATTACGTCTCCTTCAATGTAGCTGTCTTTGAGACCTCCTATTCCATCAACCAGTAGGTTAAGCTTGGCCAGAACTGCCACCAGAAAAAAACAACAACGTTGTATAACTTAAGATGTTCAGAAATTTAAATATTGCAAATAGCGCTTTGACTTAAGTACAAAATGGGAACAACTGCGATTTTCATAAACATTGTACTAAAATTATTTGTTTTATAACGGGAGCTCGGGAACATGAATTGTTTTTATTTTTTGAATTTAGGAGAGAAATGCAAAATAACCTTTCCCTCAATTTTCAACCCATAGCCCAACGAAAGAAAACACCAGTCAAAGACAGCAATGGCAGATAATAAATGTCAATAAGGATATAAACGCTAACACGGTAATAGAAGTGGTTTGAATCTCTCAAGATGGTTGGAATCATTTGTGATATAATAATTATACAGTAGTCACATTGCGCACACACAAAGATTCTTACCGAAAGTAGAATAGTACAATACAATTCGGTCTCGGATAGCTTCGCCCAGCGTACTTCGAAGGCATTCTACACTTCCGTTGACGGCTTGGGGGTAAACATTAAGAGTCGAATTGGTATTATGAAGCCTCTGCCCCTCCAAATTATTACCACTGTAATATGGAGTCACTGATGATTCCTGTAGAATCCCATCAACCCACCAGGTAATGCTATTTTCTGGGTGCGTTTCCAGAACTTGGCAGAAAATCTCGATCGGCTGATCTGCCTCCAGACGTTGTTGTTCACCATTGGTAACGTTTATTCCATCAACCATCATATAAAACAATT
>JAAAKB020114742.1:0-12870 GCA_010014835.2 Apostichopus leukothele | reverse complement strand
GTTACACCTCATTCGAAACTAGGTCAAATTACCGGCATTAGACGTTTCTTTTTGCGCGAGTCTTCACACCCTTTAAACTGCGAATTCCTGCTGGGCTGCTGAAATGTTTGTGACCTTTGACCTCTCTAGTTTACCCGTGAATATCTTCTTAAAAAAAGAGCTCGGAGTACTTCTTAGCCATATTTTCGATGGCTTTTGACGATTCTATAGCGGGTTAAAATATGGATGTTATACTGCCTTGTTGAAGTGCTTTTGATTTATTTTCAAGATGTTTCCAATCTGTCAAGCAGTTTGCACAATCTTGTAAAATCAGTTAGACGGATTTATGTTAATATGCTTTAAGCAGTTTCGTGTGTCTACAACACAACATTTCTACAGACACACATATGTGAGGACAAAATGTATTGTTAGTTTGTTACAGTAGTTTCACTATAAAGATTTAATACACTGCAATATGTTTGACAGATAAATCTTTCAAAAGAATTATTCATAAATACAAAATTAAAAGTAAAAAAAGAAAGTAAAAGAGTCAACAGTTAACCTAGGTTAAGAATACTCTCAAGGCAGAAGTAGCTAACTCTAACCTAATTTGCATATAAGATGCTGGGCAATTGAGATTTTCATGCAGTCATAAGGCTTACTACAACACAATTGCCCAATGGGAGAGAGAAAGAAAAAACTTTAGTGCTTGTATATGAATATGTGGTGGGAGGGGCTTGAAAGGGATGGGAGGGGCTAGAAAGGGATGGGAGGGTGTGGTTAGGAAGGGGAACTACACTTAGAAACACTTTATATGTTGGCAAATGGGGACCATTTGATTCAACCGCAGGAAATTACTTTGGTCTTTCACAACTTGACAGATGTAATATGGTTTTAGTAAAACCTTCAAATATAGGTTAGCTTTAATTACACACTTGCCGCTCAAATTACAAGGATAGCATCACTTGGTAAAACTAGAAGCCGTTGCTGGTAGCTTGGCAGCCACAGTGACAGATTTGGTTTATGTCAAAAATTTTGTATGGGAATGAAAATCCAATTGTATACATTTAGATACAACTATAATATTAAACAGTTCCATTTATATATATTTTTTTTTCCTTCAAATATTAAAAAGATTAACACAACAGACTTTCAGTTTTAATACTTTGTATTTGTGTATATTATAAATAGTTTTACTAGACAGACACATCACATTCCATTTTATTATTACATGCTTGGCAACCACAAAAGTAAAATAGAAAAGAAACAGGAAAGAAAGAAAGAAACAATAGGAAACTCTCATAACAAAGATTCATTAAACTTAACCCAATTATTCCCTATTATATAAATATATAAATAAGTTCAATTCTTCGAACCATAAGATTGAAATAAAGATTGTTAAAATTTGGCTGTTGCTACAATAAAACGAATAAATAAAGAAATATAAACAAACCATAAAAAACTATCAAAAAAAATATACAATTATTTCCGGCAATCAATTGCTGTTCCAAGATGTATCAGTTGCACATTAAGCCCTTGCTAAGTTAAAGACTGTAAATCCATACGAATCTACACTGTTGATGCTCTTGAGTACACCTGCTGCTCTGAAATCCTCACAGTTGAATGCAAATTGAATCCCTAACCCATTTGCTGTTCCAGGATGCATCAGCTGCACAGTTATCTCTTACACAGCTGTAGACTGTAAATCCAAACGAATCTTCACCATTGCTGCTCTTGAGTACATACCAGCTGCTAATCAAATTGTTAGAGTTAAAATGTTACTGAATCTGTAACCCTCTGTTGCAGAAGCATATAGTTAGTAAGTAACTGCTCATCAATATTCCGAGATGAAGTGTAACAGAATCCAAGATCAATTGTTCGAGTAAATCTGCTGCCCAAATCACACACAGGGCTTACAGTACGACCAAACAGTCAATCGATATCCAACGTTGTTCTCAAGAATCCATTCTTAATTCCATCCATCCCATTCTGCAACAAACGAACATCACACAATGTACAATATATCGTGAGAACTGCGGTTACATTTCAAAAGTATTTCAACTGCTTGAGACACAGATTTTTACTTCCATGGTATCGAGAGGCATTACATTGAACAACTAGACCTGTGTTATTACTGTAACTTGATCACTTTTAGAGCAAATGAAGATAAGAGTAAGATAATGATAAACCTATTTCTGGATGCTTGTAAATTTTTTGTTTGTTTCTTATTTGTTTGTTTGTTGTTGTTTGTTTGTTCTAGTATATATAATCTAATAACACACAATGGTGCTCTCCAATCTCAAACAAACTCAGCAGAGGGCGCTGTCCAATTGTTCCTATCTAGTTGTACTCAACTTTGACCAGCAGTTTGTTATGAGTAGAGTGACATGGCATCACCGGCAGTAGCATAGCGCTACCAGAAATTGATCAACATAATTTTGTGTTTGGTAGGTATTTGAAGAAGAGATTTTTTTACACATTTTTCCAAATTTGCAAGTCAAACAAACTAGTTTTGAGGTCGTTAACTTGTGTTTTTCAAAACATGTTTTTCAATCGAACAAATTACACGAGTGGTACTATGAGGCAATTGTCAGGTGAGTTGATCTGCATATAAATTCACACTATGTTTGTGTGCGCAGTCCTGTTACTTTGATTCGGTTCAGAGATTTGTAAACTACGGGAGCATAGAAGGGACATGTCAATCGATGTTTTGATGAGATGCAACAATTAATAAAATGACAAAAATCTGAAAATTGACATTTTAGCATCAAAATGGCAAAAATCTGAAAATTGACCTTTTGACGACATCATATAACAACTCATGAAAGTGACAAAAATATGAAATATTGACTTGTTGTCGAGATGCATTAACTCATCAAAATGGAGAATATATCTAAAGATTGACATTTTGATGACATTATACCACAGTTTTGTTACTTTTCCAGATTTGAAAGTCAGTAATGTTCAGGTTCTTGGCAATTTGACAAGTTGATATCGTCCCTCCAAAATGTCACATTTCAGATTTTTGTCACTTTGATGAGTTGATGCATCTCAACAAAACACCATTTTTTAGTTTTTTATCAATTTGACGAGTTGGTATGATGTCGTCAAACCGTCAATTTTCAGATTTTTTTATTTATGACATCTAAATGTCAATTTCTTTTTCCATAGTACACATAAAGGTCACAAACTAACGCTGGAGAGTATCATTATCCACATCTTTGCTCAAAGGTATCCATAGGAGAAGTTCTTGTTTGTATAGGATATGTACATAAAGAGTGATCTTTTGTTCATGGAGATGCACTTTACATCATACTATGGTGCTAAATGAGCAATAACCAATCAATGTTCATGCTGAAATTTTAACATAACTGAATATTCATGTTATTATCTCCTCCAGCTATTTCCTGTGGTGATCATTGTTGGGGCTGTGTGTGCAATGGCAGGTTCATTCTCCATATACAGTCTATTCAAGAAAACAGATGTAGTGTAAGTACAATAATAGACAAGTGTGTCATACTGACTGTCATGAATATGCATGAATCCAAACCATAGAAATGAAATACTGAGAATGATACAGCACTGAATGACGCATGATGAAGCTTAGCCACAGTGCTACGTGATCTTCCATTATAGCTTGAAATGTAGCCTCAAAGGGTTGGACGGGAGGGGAACTTTTCGTCACAAAATGCTGCGGCTGAGCAACAGACCATTTTCAAGTAACCAAATACCTTAAGTTCCAGGTTAATACATTGGATCAAATATGGGACAAACAAGTATAATTTCCTGTATTTTAAGTAACACACATTCCTGAGGAAGCATGAATTGCCCAATTCATAGCAACAGTATTACAGTAAAACAATACTGAGAATAACGTAGAACAGGAAGTCATCAAACATGAACTAGAGTCCAAAACTTGGAAAGTAAGAACTTGGCTTCAAATGGTTGTAAAATTTGCAATGTTCACATATATGTGGGCATTTTCATGATTTCAACTGGTGGACAGTATGTCAGGAACCAGGTTGGGCTACAGGGACAATTATGACACAGGGCCTCCTTTGGGAAAATTCCACTTTCCTTAAGTATATTATGAATATCATAATGATAATACATTCTTCTTTATCCCATATTATCCCATTCCCCCTAATTGCCCTTGGAGCTGTAGCCACCCCCCCCCCCACCCTACCCCCTGAGCCTCGTCGGGCCCAATTCTAACTGCACTTGTGCAAGGTAAAATCATTGGTAAAACTACTTTTCTACGAACAATTCAAATGTCACAAATCTGTTAATTTTAATTTCACAATCAGATGCTTTACCCCCCTAATGTTTCCTTACTTTCACTTTCTCTCAAAATGTACTATTGATTTGCTTAGAATTTAAATTTCTAAACAGAACTCATTCTCTTAACACAAGAGAAATGAGCAATTTGAACAGAACACAACAGAATAGAATCATTTAGCTTTGAAAGTCAAAATCCCACCCTGTGACAAAGTCCACATGACTTAAATACCAATATATGTTTTGTATGTAAAGTAGTCTCTTAACAAGAGCCATACATTATACTGTACTTTACATGTATGCCAAAATGAGGTGGATTATATCTACCATCAACATTTGGCTCAGATCTGTACTTGAGTCTGTCTATAGGTCATATAACTAATATGTGGGGTTTGTAATATTTGCTCTACAGTATCTTAATGGACTCAGAGTAACCTAGCTCCAATTAATCACTTGATATTGAAATTTATAAGAATAGACAAAAGGAATTAATTTGTAACATAACCCCCCCAGCCCCCCCCCCC
Source organism: Apostichopus leukothele (assembly GCA_010014835.2). Lineage (NCBI taxonomy): Eukaryota > Metazoa > Echinodermata > Holothuroidea > Aspidochirotida > Stichopodidae > Apostichopus > Apostichopus leukothele. The sequence goes on along the minus strand of JAAAKB020114742.1, from coordinate 8,089 downwards.
CCCCAAAAAAAGCAGATGTGATTTATATCTTATGAGGAAAGTTACCAAAGGTGGAATGGAAATGAATTGGAGGAGGGACGAGGTTGGAGGGGGGAGGTTGGAGGGAGAGGGAGGGTGAAGGGATAGAGGTGTCTAGATAAACATCAAGTGCTCCTGTGTTAAACTTCCTGTGCAAGGTCTTCACAGAACCAGCTTTACCATACAGTTTCTTGAGTTCACCACCTCCCTCCAATCATGTTTCCCAATGGACATGGGCATACATTATATTAACAGTATGAATTTTGATCTGTTTGAATCTAAAAACAAAGCTTGTGACAGTCAATGTCACATGTTGCTGACATCTTTCTCTGACGTTAATAGTTACCTGATATTGCAAAAGCTATACTATGACACTATTAATGCAAGAAGATGGTACCAGCAACAGTAAGAAACGTCTTTGTAAGCAAGATGCAAAGCCATTTAAAATCCATTTTTCTACCGCACTCCTTAACTCTCTCTATTCTTATCTTTTGTTATTCCCATCTCTTACCCAAATTTTTCTCTATCATCAACATTTAATAATTTGATCTTTCATCTTGCTATATGAAAACCAAATCTGTTTAGCCTACATATGATTACTTTGTTACATAGGGAATGAGTAATACACAACAATGTACTTTGTATTCTTAAAGTGAAGCACTGTGTTGCAGGGGTAGATCTGGGATTTTTAAATGGAGGTGGTGTAACCCTGTGATCTTTGAAGCTGACCCTCATGCTCAGGGGTCTTGGAGATCTCTTTCCCTGCCCCCCCTCCTTCCCCACCCCACTCCTGAAAAATTGTCATGTGAAATGGTGTATTCTGAGGCATATTAAGGTTATAAATTAGGTCTACATGTAATGTTCTGCTAGTAACTACTTTTCACTTTTTATGGGTGGGATTGAAAATGGGCCAGGGGGGGGGGGGGACCCACACACCCCCAGAATTCATGCCTGTGCAGACACTCTTCAATGTTATGTGAGGGTTGAGATATATTGGACGGTTGCATACCGACTTTGAATAAAAAACTAGAGAGAATTTATGTCAGCTCTTTTCCTGGTCGATCCAAATTCTGTAAACAAGTTCCTGACAAAGACCGGCTTTCATTTCTTGGTCTGTTTCTGAATTTCAAGATCTTGATTCAGAACAACAAATCCTTTTTAGATCTCTCTCTCTTATTTCTGTCTCTCTCTCTGTCGTTTTTATAGAGTAATAACAGTTTGTTCCTTGAGGCAACCAATCTATTGTAATGAAGTTAGAGAGGGGGAATGAGAATCGAACATGTCACAGTTTATTCTCCAAAGATGATGATAAAAGTTTTATCAATGTTAGCAAAGAAAAACTCTGGTTGAAGGCACTTCCGTCAAGTCTGCGAACGGTAACTTCGTAAATAACAAAATTTTGTTCTGACGATCGACAATTGAGATGAGTTCTTTTGTGACGTTCTCAAAGTCGATGTTTCTTGAGATTAAATTTCAGATGTTGAGAAGTCTTTGGTGAATGTTTTTAGAAGGGAGAGAGGGAGACATTGATCATTGCGGGACAATTTTGTTAACTTTGAGGAAAGAAGATTTTGTCTGAAGGTGAAAAATATTTGCCAGCACTAAAGCAATCTGCTGTGTATGTAATGTAAACAATGTGTAATAATGACACATGATGAATGTTACCAATCCCAAAAAGTGTCAAGAGAAAATATGGGGGCCAGGGAAGGGGAGGGGTATAGTGGTGAAAATGGCACAGACTAACTTATGGTTTAAAGGCAGTAAAATACATGATTTTTACTTTTCATCTTCTACTATCCATTTTACAGATTACCTTTCAGTTTCAGAATAATGATATCACTTCTTCATTTTGTTCCTCCAGTATACAATTTAGGATCAAAAACTATTGAAAAGTAGGTAATTGGTCACATCATAAACTTCTGTGATCACCAAACCTGGTATGAGACTAACAATTAAATTGCCTTCGTACAATGCTTTAGAATAACACTTAAAAACCTAGTACAATTTACCTTTGGTCACTACTTAGTAACCTAGTACAATGCTTTAGGTTAATACTTAGTAACCTAGTACAATGCTTTAGGTTAATACTTAGTAACCTAGTACAATGCTTTAAAATAATACTTAGTAACCTAGTACAATGCTGTAGGTTAATACTTAGTAACCTAGTACAATGCTTTAGATTAATACTTAGTAACCTAGTACAATGCTATAAATTAATACTTAGTAACCTACAGTAGTACAATGCTTTAGGTTAACACTAAGTAACCTAGTACAATGCTTTACATTATTACTCAGTAAATCAGAAATTTATATGATAGCTGATACAGCCAAAAAGAGTGAATTTGTTACTTGTAATACTCACCACATACTGTACTTTATGTCAGAAATATCCAATCAAGAAAATGTCAAAAGGCAACTGATGCATTTACAATATTAATGAAGAACCCTGTTGATCATTTCTACATTGACAAGGTGTTAAAGGGGGTCCATAAAACATACCAATTCCCAAATATCACAACAAGTAGGATTTTCTTCAAGTTAGGAAGAAGGTATTGACTATTGAAGTCATACAGTTTGGCAAAGCCCAATCCCTTTAAAAGTGTCAACTGTTATAGAACATGGCAGTGTGTGCAACCGAAAGAACATCACGGAAATGTGATCCAAATTTATCCAGCTTTACAATCTGATGAAACTTAAACCAAAAAGACACTTGAACTTTTTTTACAAGAAATTGACAGACGCCTCACGATTTGAGATTACTGCAGATAAAAACAGATGAAATATTTAAACAGAACGTTTTAGTTTTGAGTTATTATATCCTCACAAGGCCAGATTTATCTTAACAATTGATGTGATGTGTATTGATCATATTTCATGAAAAATACAGATCAAAATTGCAGTCAAGGATGAAAGAGAGCTGCAAGGCATATTCCTCTTAACTGTTATAAAAGCTTCAAATTTCAAATCGATGAAGTTTTCAAAAGGTGATGATAGCAGAGCCCAGTTAAAAGATGGGTATGAAACAGGGTCATTTAACAAGAAAGTTATAAAAACAAAATAACTTCGATTACAGGCAATGATCTTTTTCATGTCTTTTTTTTGGTCAACAAACGTGAATCATACTTTAGGTAAAGTCATAACATCTTTGATTAAAACGAAAAAATCAGAAAATATTTGATTTTTCAAACATGTTGTTTTTTTCTAAGCAATGAAAATAATCTCAAACATTGCTGACAGTTGAGAAGCATATGGGGAGGCAGTTTTCATTTAGTCAGAGATTTCAAAGTGGATCCTTTCCATAATTCCAGGTGGTAAAGTAGAACCCTTATGATGGACTTGGAAAATATCAGACATGTTTAATGTACCACTGCAGGGTAGAAGATGGGCATAGCCTAAAATATGCTAGGAAGTAAAATCTGGCCACTCACAATCAAAGTTAAATCAACCATTTTACCCTCACTCTCACAACATTTACCTCTCGTGTAGGCTGTTCACTCTTCATAATCTTGGAAGGGTCATGGCTGCAGAAAAGTACTTTTGATAAATTTTGGCAATTTTAGTATGCTAAAAATTTGGGGCCAGTTACTAATGACCCTTTTATTTTATTCTCATGGAAGCAGCTTGTGTGGAAATAATGCAAATTGTTATTTTTATATATATTTTTTGTTGTCTTTTTTTGTGCAGCATTATCAATGAAAATGTTACTAAAAATACTTCTTTTGGACAGCCATGTCTTAACCAAATCTATTTATGTTATTAATTTTTTTTCTCAATTTTACAGACTCTTTAAGCGATCTAACCCTCATCCTTGGGAGAGAGTGAATCCATCTCAACAGCAGAAGGTGAAGTGTTTGAATATAAACATAATATGATTGGACCACATACTTAAATATTTATGAGTTGAAAGCCCATAATGATATTGATTGGACCAATTATTTTAATATTCCTGATCAGTGATAAATTACAAAAAAAGAAAGATTGATTGGATCAATTAAAAAGATGCCGTCTCCTTCTCTGAGAGGAAATTGTGCTCTTTGCAGAGAACAGTTATGACAAATGGCTGCTGTTCTAAAGTAAAGTCACAAAGTGGTTTCTTGAGAGTGCAAGTGAGGAAATGATGCATGAGGTTTAAAGAGGGTTTTCATCACTAATTGATTAAAAAAAAATGGTAGATGAAACAAAGCAGAAATTTGCCTTTGAAATAAAAAAAAAAGAAAAAGAAAAAAGAAAAACTAACAAATGCAACTACATTTCCTGGCTTTTAATTTCAAATTTTGAAGTTTTCATTTATTTTAAATTAGGACATGTATCCTTCTACAGTTTTCTACCAAATGACTGTTAATTACTAAATAACTGATCCCAATTAGTCCTAAACATTTCATCACAGAGATACATTTTGATATAATGATTAATCACATCCAAAATGTAAATTAGAACTTTGGAAAATAACATTTTGCAATGTGTTAAAAAAAAAAAAAATGCTAGTCAAGCTCATGAAATGAATGATTTTTGGATTATGACACCAAAAGTTTGTTAAAAATCATGCAAACCTCTTAAAAAATATGTAAAACTTTCTTAAATCTGCTTTTAAGAATATTGTTACCTCACATGAATCTTGCTCTGTGTTTACAGTCTCCAGTAAGTGAGATATCATTACTATACTCAGACCTACATTTACCCAACCATACCCCTTGAGTCTAAGATACCCCATTGAGTCTCAAAACAGTGTGACTTCAGAGTGCTCTGTTAATTCATAATTTATGCGCTGGAATTGTGATATAAGTGAGGGTGCATTACGTAAATCCTGGCTCAGAGTTCCTCTACTTTTTAAGAGTGTACTTTGTTTATCAGAAGACGAAGCAATTATCTTCTCTCCCCGAGAGATTTCCCGAGATTTATCAATCAGAGTGGTGACGGATATAATTTCACTTCAACTAATTTCTCTTAATATGTCTGGATGGGAATGACTGGGTGCATATCTCAAAAAAATTCGAAACTAAGCACAAAACGGATTGCTCGGATAAAAGGAATATCGGATCACATAACAAACAAGTAATTATCTCTTCTGATTGAAGCAGTCTAAGGAAATTTAACTGTTTAGAGCAGAAGGATTTTGCTTCAATTATCGTAATAGTCACATACATCTCAGTTAGGTTTGATAATACCAAGACTTCCATCATCAGGAAAATAATTTATTGTTTAAATTTTGTGTAGCAGTTTTGATGTCTTTTAACATTCTCTTATGAAATACTACAATTCCTATGTGCAAGAAGTGCTGTAACTGTTTGCAATTGTATAGCAATTTACATAGGAGTCGGTGACGCAGTATCAGATAAAGTATACCTTGATCAGTAGGAATAATTTATCTTTGATACAAAAACAATTATGAATTATTCATAAATTTCTTAATTAGTTGCAAATTAATGTAACCTAATAGATTAAAACAGTGCTAAAAATTGAAACACAAGTTTATTTTACTTGTAATGAAAACTAAAATTACACAAGTTTATTTTACTTTTAACAAAATGAACTATGCATGCAGGCATATACATATAAAAATATATAAACATACATACACACACACATATATATATATATATACAGTTCTTTACACTACAATGTCTCTTACTCCTCATACTCGAATTAAGTACGTAAATCGTCCACTGGTTCAGCTGTTTTATTTTGATGATTAAAATTCATCTACTTAAGACGTCCACTGAAACTGCAGAGAGAGCCCTGGTATGATCAGGGATAATAAATCAATACGTTTAGACTGACCTTGGTCAAATGCATTGCCATCCTCGGGCATCAAATCTACCTTATAAAATAAGCGGTCGCGTTCTCCTAATTACCTGACTACATCAAATGATAACATTGCTAGGGAAATGCACTCCGAGGCCAGAAGAATTAAACTTCCCATCTTAAAAATAATGATTTGAAATTTTTTTCACAAAAAGAGTTTGATATTGTGTGTAAACAGTCTATTATACACTGAGACTTGTGGTATTTCTCCATGATATGCTTATAAACTCAGTGAAGCAAAATGGTGTGTGCTCCCTTGGGAAATTGTAATCACGAAACCGGTGCAAAACAGGAGGCTTCAAAGCTTTTAGAACACTTCAATAGTTACGGGAATTTGAGACGAGATGTGATAATTTATGGATCCAATATGTGATGGGCTTGATAAAAGTGGTAAAAGCAGGGAGGGAGTATTTACAACGTAATAACTTCCAAAGATATATATAGGTGTTCAATCATGAGTTCAGAAAACATTGTAAGGTTTGTATTTCATGTCACAAGAGATGTTCCATGCCGGAATAAAGGTTACATAATCAGTTATCAACGTAGAAAATTTCATGTCAGATGCATCTAGACCTAGACAGAATTTGCATAGAATGGGTGGAAATGATTAATGAATATTTATTAAGTTTGTGACTTAAATGTCAGCTAAAGGTAAACATGAGCAGGAAGAAATAATCTTCTTGTTTCCTACATTAACTTTATAAAATTGTTTATTTTGTTTCAACAAACATGACATTTCTTGTAATCAATCTCGTCATTTCAAAAATATCCACTTTAATACATCCTATAATAATCTTAATACATTACGCTGGACTCAAAATGGGCTGCAAATTTGTAGCAAAGTTAAAGGTTTTATATCAGCCTTCAGCTTAGTAAATTTGCTAACTGGGATGCAAATGGTAAGGTATTAAACTACATCAATATGCTATCTGTGCTAGTGCTACTACAATACTTCAAACAAAAAGATTATAACAATGAATTTTTCTTACTGAATCCTAAAAATGAAGTTCTCTACGAAACTAGTACATGAAAGAATTGCACTTTTTCTTCAAGTGAAGATTCACCCTTCTGGTCGAGAACAACGGTAAACAGATTAGAAGGTCACTCAGTATGCTAGAGGGCGGTGTTTGGTGGTAAGGTCATCCCAACGTATCGGCAGATGAATACAATAACGCTATGAAGACGATGTGAATCAACAGTACAACATCCAGTTATGATTATTAAGAAATCTGTGTCTTTCTTATTAATTATTTTTCACTCTTTACTATTTTTCTCTTCCAGTTTTTGAAGTTGAACCAAGAATATAAACCAATCCCAGCTTTAGAGAAGCTCAAACAAGAGATGGGAGAGCGATAAATGGCCAATCATTTGCAATAAACTAGGCTTAAGTAAATGTTACTGAATTTTATTCCAATATTCTCCCTTCACTGAGTTACGTTATGCAATCACCATGGAAACAAATAGTGCTTAATAATCCACCTAACCGTATCAGAATGAACCTCTTTCTTCACGTCATAATGGATGGGAACTAGCGCCGTGGGAATTGTAGAAGAACAGAACGCGCAGCTGGAAAAATATGCTGACTGAAAATAGATCTAACTTGAACAACGACACATTGTATCGTCATGACGACGACGATAAACACCAAGCAAGAATTATTTCAACGGTGGATTTTATGAGATGTAGTAGCCGGCTACCTTGTGATTTCACAAAAATAATTTAAAAAATATTAGTAATTTTGATGGAATTTATTCGTGATAAATGAATCTTCATTCTTGAAATAATCGAATTACAGTGTTAATCTCACAAACTACTTTAGCATTATAAATACACATTTGATATACATTTAATGTAGGCCATTACTGTATGCACCACAATGTGTTTCTGACATAAATGTTAAGTTCCCACCGACTGTTTGACATGTAGGGGTGTGTAGGGAATTATAGCTAGTTGAAAAAAATACCAAAAATTAATAAAACAAATTAAAGATATCATTTCATTCTAGTTTCTATAATATAATGGTCTAAAGTATATATACAGAAGGTATAATTTATAAAAATTATATAGTTTCTAAATTATTGCATAACAATTGATATGTTAGCCATAATGTCAAGCATATTGATTGTAGCATAAATCGGGTTAAACTTTCACAACATATTACTTAAACCTCATTGATATTATATCATAGCCTATTGTGATGAAGGTAACAATGTATATCTATATCTATATCTTTACACATATATATATATATATATATATATATATATAT
>JAAAKB020114633.1:0-12873 GCA_010014835.2 Apostichopus leukothele | reverse complement strand
AACTTACTTTTACACAAATTATATTTATGAATTATTTTGATCTAAATGGAACTTTTAAAATATGGATGAATATTTCTGATGCTATGATCGTTTATGATAACACGATTATTTTCCTGCTGAGAATGAGTTTTGTAACACGATTGTTTTGCTGCGATTGATTTGGTGCTGCGATCGCTGTCCACTTGCGAGTTTTTCATGCGATGGCAACTTCCTGATGAATCAGCGATGATTTTTTTTTGCGCTTTCTGCGCTCAATAGATCTGAACGTGTATTTTCATTATTTTTCCCAAATGTAGTAACTTTGCATAGTTGGATCCCAATCAGTATAACAAATATGCTGCTACGTACCCTCGACTTATGTCAAAGGAGTGTAGAAATATAGACTGCAGACGCAAGATCCTTTTGACTGCATGCTTAACAGAATGGGAACCAGAGATATAGGTTTGCTAAGCTAATGTAACTTTCCTTTACCTTGCGTTAAATCACCGCAATTTGAGTGGAGATGTATTGCCATGGACATATGACCAAGGTTTGTGTAGGCACCAGATTCGCTACAATTTACTTCCGCAACCAGTTCCCCAACAAACAGAAATTTCTGATATTAGTAAAGGGCATATGGGTTTCACCATGGATGTATAAATATTATGTATAAATATTGTTTGATAAACCTGGCACAACTGATATCCAAGCGGATTGATCCAGAGAAACCATATTTGATTCTGAATGATTTTGAATACAACATTAAATGATACTGTATCATTGTATGGTCAGTCAGAGTAGAAAGAATACTAGAAACAATTATTGATGTAAGGATGTGTTGAAACTGAGGTTGGATTCATACAGGATGTGACCACACCTAATAGAAAAAATGCAACAAATGCTCAGACTTCACATTTGTTTTATGGTACTTTAAGATCAGTTCTTGTCTGATGGGGGATTATTATCTTTCTAATCCTATAATTGAAAAGGTTTGGCATGTAAATCTGTGTTTGCTTTGTGTACTTTTCTCATGAGCAAATAAAATACGATTTTTCTTTGCAGGTTTACAGTAACAGTGTTTTTCTCTCATGAAATTTGTTTCAAATAATGTTGACTGTGAACCATTCTTTTCAATTTCTTCATTTAGATTCAAAGTGACAAGTGAAAGATGAATGAAGGCAGTAAGGAAACTACAGAACATGGTCTTGATGAGACTACTCCACTCAGCAGCGAGCAGCAGACCAAGTTAGATATTTTCATCTGTGGACTTTGCAACATTGCTTGTAACGAGGCTGGGGATTTTCTGCGGCACAAAATATCTCGTAAGGAAACTTACTTGGTTACTCACTTACTGTTCTCCTGTACAAATTAGTTTTTCAAATAAAATATATGTATTATTTTTCACCTGATATATGTATCTCTTTTCATTTTATGTCAGATGACACCTGGAATGGGATATATTTTTGTCTGTTATGCAAGACAAAGGAACTTTCACAAGAATCCATTCATCACCACTACCTCTACTTCCATAATGTGCAGACTTTAACCTCTGAGGGGATCCTACCAGACAACCTGGATGAGGTTTCTTGCCTCTCTTCCAAGCCACATAGTGTTACCCAGCAAGGCTTGGACGAAGCTGTTAACCTTCATAGCAAAGATGTGGGAGCTTCGGAACATATTATTTTATCATGCGATAGAGATGCATCTACATCGACCTCGTCAGAACCGAAGATTAGTCCGTTTGTTTGTACAGGAAAGGAGAGAGCTACCGAAGGCAGTGAACATTGCTTAAAGGGGAACCCCTCAGATCCCGCTCAATCTGTGAACCAGACCTTACCTGTTCTTGAGAGTTGTAAGTACAATGGCATGGAGAACATATCTAACATTGGAAACGTTTTAATTAGGAGTGATGAAAGTTGTGTTGAAGGGAGTGATAAAGACGAGACACAAAAGTCTGCTTTATATTCACATTTTCCGGCTTCTTTTAAACCTCCTGAAAGTTGCCTCCCTAAAAGAAATCCAGTGTTAAGTTCAACAGCTCTTACGCAGATTAAGAGATTTGCATCGACTGCGGTGGCTTCATCGACTGCCCGTGACGGACACAGGAAGGTCATAATAATATGTGCTCAAGGGATGAATGACAACCTTCAGGGGAGGGAAACAATAAGTACGCAACACAACCTGCAAGAGACAGCATGTACCCAAAATGAGATGCAAGAAATGATTCATTCGGAGGTGAACAATTTCACCGGTGAGAAAGGAGATGGTGTCTCCCTGGAGGAACGAAGGTTTTCCTCAATCCTGGACAGTTCTGTGGATGTAACAAAGTATGAGAAAGATTTCCTTTTTCAAGTTGGAATGAAAGAGAGCTCAGGGAAGAACATTAGGTACTTACGGGAAGTCTACATCTGTTTGTATTGTGAAGCTTTTGAAAAGTACTGTTTGGATCGCCTCATTGTACACATGATGGACTCTCATCAGTCCGAAATCATGGACAGGTGTTCATCTGAAAAGATGAAAAGTGTGCGAATAAAGACAATCTCTGGTGTAACAGAGCCAGGTGTTACTTCCTTCCAGGAGTACAGGTCAAAGCTTTTAGAGCAAAAGATAAAAGACAAAGAGAGAAGGTCTAGACGGGTGCGAGAGAAGACTCTCACCACTGGTGGCGCCGTGATGGGACTGCCTTGTCTTTACTGTTCCAAGCAATTTGCGACGCACAGCAAGCTTCAAGCTCATACGGATAAGCATCTGAACGTGAAGAGGTTTCTGTGCGAAGAGTGTGGGAGATCGTTCAGGAGCTGGCATTTACTGTGGAGTCATAAAAAGGACCATCTGAATGCATCCTACGGTAAAATCAAATGTTCTCTATGTAGCTTCCAGTCAGGTGACACACAAGCACTGAATAAACATTACAGAATCCATCCAAAACAATCTCACCTCTGCCACATCTGTGGTAATATGTATTCTTCTCTGAGGAAACATGTCAAAGTCCACTCTTTGGACAGACCCTATCCGTGCCCGTTCAAGGGTTGCACGTTCAGGTTCACGTCGGAGGTTCCTTGCAAAATACATTACCAAGCACACACCACTCAGGGACAGCGATTTGCTTGTTCAAAGTGCAATAACCGCTTCCCAAGGAAACATCATTTACTGAGACACCAGGTCAAAGTTCATGGAGACTCCATCGAAGCTCAAGAGAACAATTGCAACGCCTTTGCGGAATCGTTGAGCAATTCGTTAGTCGAAACATTTCATGTCGATCATGTAGAAGAAGCAGCAGCAAAGGCAGTTATAGAAGAATTCCACGTTGTGGATCAGCATCACCTAGATATGGTGGAAGAACTTCATCCCTAAGCTGAATTCTTAGAAGCATACTGTTTGGAAGGACTGAATTCTTAGAAGCATACTGTTTGGAAGGACTGAATTCTTAGAAGCATACTTTTTTGAAGGACTGTTGCTGAGGTTGAGGAGGATCAAACCAAGAATTCTACCGGCCGTCCAACTTCTATACCACTTATGTCAATACAGGGAAAAGCTTACTGATATAATTTATAACCTTTCAAATGTTAATTTGCAAGAAATAAACTAAACCATCTTCATCATCAATACCTTCCTCCAAGCATGATGAAAGAGGGTTGCCATTGGGGGAACGGGAGGGGGTGGGGAGGCACAAACATTGAGGGGCAGTGGGAAATGTTATTTCCTCAGAAAACAAGATTATGCAGAGAATTGTGTTGTACATAACACATTTAATTACATAACATATTTAATGTTTAAAAAAAATGGAGTTAATATGACAACATTTTATGACACACTTTAAAGGGTAAGTTAACTTCACTGGTCACCTTTTAAGCCCTATTGTACATTCTATGATACACACAAACATACTGATCCCTAACCTTCCACTCTTTTTGAACAAAATTCTTGGGACAAAGTACATCGTCATGATTGTGTGATTAGTATCGAAAAACGGGCTTATTTAGATTGTCAAGATTCAAAACATGAGCCTGTAAGGACATCACATTTTATTGATATATCAACGATATATGTCATTTGATCTCTTGGTTTATCTTTGAAACTCTGTATGATATTATTTTGAAGGAAATTCATGAACAATGTTCTTTGTTCATTAGCAAAAATAATTACAATTGAGAACAAGCACTCTATTGTTAAAGTTGAAACCATTTGTTGAAAACTGATTTTTGTCAATTGTTTAATATTTGGCATTTTTCACTGCTTTTCATTTTGAAATACAGGTATATTGGTTGGATTAAAGTATATATTTCCTTCAATATTTCATATTGCGAGTAACTGTAAATCTTGATTTGTATGTCTGCCTGTAAATTTGCATATTACATAACAAAGATGTAATATTTAAGTCAAAACATATGCAAGGAATAATTAATTAACATATCGTCAAAATGTTTATATTTTCTATTTATTGTCCAGCTGTGTTCTGCCCATAAGACATTTACATTTTAGTTGAATACCTTCATTAAAATGATGGAAGTGCTTTCCTTTGATAACAAACAAGCTTGTGTAAAATAATATAAAATAAAAATGAGCCAACATGGTTTTGATGTTTTTTGTTGCAGGGAAACTATTACAGGTACCCTTTCCAAATACTGTTGCAATAAAAACACTGACTGTTGATTTCTCACAACCTTGTTGTAATAAGAGCAGGCAACAGGCTTGTTGGAAATATATGCATGTTGTAAAATGCAAGGCGACTGAAAGGGAAAATAACAGAAATCTCCTGCTGCTCAAATAATGAGTTAATTAAGTTCAATTAGCCCAACAAGCAACTATAAGCAAAATGGAAAACTATCATTGGTCCCTACTATTCATGCAACAAATGTTCAATAGACCAAAAGTGAGGGGGGTGCAGAGCCACAAAGACAGTCTTAGTAAGGCAGGCTGAGCTGGACTGCTCATATAACATAGGTTGATTTTCATTAGCCTAACAAAGAGATACTGTGACTGCAAAGACAATATCAGTAAGGCAAGCAAAATCATAGGGCAAGGGTAGCATGTCATTTTAGCTCAAGTTGATAATAGGAATGCAAAGAGGGTCTAAGTAAGGCAAGCAACATGGAAATTTACTATGGGATAACCGTAACGTGGGTAAAATTCCATTACCATGGCAGCTACCGCTCATATGACCTAAAATACAAACACCTAATTCCTTTGAACAAGTATCAGCAAAATGCCAATTTTTCCAGTTGTCTGCTAAACAAGACTTGTGGAATGATGCAGTCAAAATTTCTCTTGCAGGTAGGAGAACTAAGCCTGTCAATATGAAATATTCAGTCAATCTTTGTTAGCTGCTTTCCATCAAGAAATTGACTAATGGAACCCTAGATGCGATAATTGTTCTTTTGATGGCGTGCTCCTTCAGATGTTCTTTCCCAACTGATGTTTCCAGGATGAAGTCTTTTAGCTGATTTTCATTTGCCAGTAACTCTTTCTGCAGTTTGACTGTTCCCACAGTTTTGTTATTAACCTGTAGAAAAAGACACAAATACAATGTTATGATGTGCATGTAACTGTGGTATTGCCACAGGGTCCTAGTGGAGTCAAACCCCCTCCCCTCTCCCTCCCTCCCCCCTACCACACAATTGAAATACAGATATACTTATGTAAATTAAGATATAATTATGTAAATTAAGATATATTTGTGTAAATTAAATGACATTCTTCTTAAATTATTGAACCATGTTGTAGTCAGATGCATTCAATCCACCCCTCCCCTTACCCAGACTATAACATTAACAAGCATAAACATTAAGACTGGCTATATGCTCATGGATATAAATTATAAATACCCATAGAGTAAAATATTGAGTTAATAGCTACACTGATTGCTGTGAACATGCTACGAATATGAATTTAAGGCAAACGTTTACAAATGTACAGTACACCAAAGATTTGGCACATTAAACTTTGCATCAGTATGAATACCTGAGTAAAGGGTAAGAACATACCTTGACTGTCAGCATGACATGTACAACATCTTCTGTATCTTCTTCCTCCAGGGTTGGCCAAGTCTGTTCAAAAACATCTTCATTCTGTGTTGTAACAAAAATAAGAAATCAAATGGAGATAAATGGTGAAGATGGGTGAATGAAGAGGGGGAGGGGGATGTAGAGGGAGGGGTTGGCGAGGGGGAGGGAATGTTGAGGTGATTGGAGAGAAGGAGGGGAATGGAGAGGGGAAAAAAGAATGGAGAGGGGAAGGGGAATGTAGAGGGAGAGGGGAATGGAGAGGGGGAGGGGAATGTAGTCGGAGAGGAGGAAGAAGAAGTGAGGGGAATGGAGAAAAAAGGTGAGGGAGATGGAGAAAAAAGTTGAGGGAGAGGGGAATAGAGGTGAGGAGGGAGGGTATTAGAATGCAAACAGGAGGAATTCTTCATGTACCATTGGTTAAGAAACCAACAGGACAAGCAAGAACCTTGCCAGCTAATAGGTATTACTTTTACTGTCCTGAGTGATCAATCCCACGGTTGTATTAATGTGTTTACATGCTGTTGACATGATGTGAGGAAAGCTCAATATCCACTAATAAAACTGTATTATACCTCAATTCAAAAACAGTGTTTAAAAGATGCTGGTAGCAACTGTGAGGTGAGGATCCCTTTACTCACCAATGACATCACAGCTTGATGGTCATTTCCAATGTTCATTCCCTGCCACATTTCAGATGCCATCAAAGGTGCCATGGGTGCCACCATTACACACAAATTGCGCAAAGCTTTCTTATAAACAGGACTTTCGGCCACCACGTCTTCAGAACAACCTTTTAAGAAATTGGTGAACGTCATGAGGCGGGTGATGGCAACGCTGAGCATGAAATCCTCTTCAAATTGATGAGATACCTGAGAGAAGAAGAGATGGATGAAGATGACCAGAGAGAGTATCATCAAACAAAACAAATCTTGCAATCATACATCCTTTACTGAGAAATATTCAAATCCTTTACTGAGTTATCTGTAGATAATATCAGTATGGCAATCGTCAAGACATTTCTTTACTGAAATTATCTGGTTAGATTTCTGTTTTTTTGAGAATTGCAATGAGTCACATCATTTCAAGTTTGAGTAGAGATATTGCCATTCATTTTCCTGACTCAAGTCACTGTATTGTCCGTACGAGAAGAAAACTGCACAAACTTAATCCAGTCACTTCACTTCTGGAATTTTGTGACTTGTAACAACACTGATGTGAACATTAAAAAGAATTCTTTCAGCAACACTGTGCACTTGTAACTCTAATGCATTTGGGGATGTAGCATATGAATATGAAGCTAACTGTATTCTTGTTGGATGAGAACTAGAGTTGTAACAAGTTTATGGAATTTTGTGACTTGAGTCATGACTTGTTACAACACTGATGAGAATAGTAAATAGAGTTCTTACAGAACACTGCAGAGGTAACTTGAATGCAATCGTAAGATATGGTAACTGAATAATGTTGCCAGATGAGAAACAGAGTTGGAGGAAGTCACTACATTTCTGATATTTAGAAACATGAGTCTCGTGACTCGTAACAACATCGATGACAGCAGTGACATTAAACAGTAGAGTTAACTTCATTAGTAATTTGAGTGATTCTGCTGGGACCTTGCATACAGTTATGAAACACATCTAGCCAATGGTGTTAAAAGCCCGGTCGAGCCCCTGGGAATATATGTCATTGGGCTCCTTTTTGATGTCATTTTGCCATCAGTATATTAAGAAAATGAGAATGAATGACTATTTCTTCCATATTTTACTCAGGCCCTCTAATAGACCAGGGGCCCTGGGATTGTATCCCCCCCCCCCCAATTCTCCCTCTCATCATGCCTGAATCTATCTTCTTTGAGGAATCACAAAGCTAGATCTACTGACCTCCTTAATGGTATAGTTTAATTGTTTCTTTATTTCCATCTCTTCTTTGTCCATATCTCTACATGCCATTTCGTTCTTCCATCTCGATGATTTAACGTCTCTGAAGTTGGTCACCAAGCTCCACAACCTCTTCTTCCATCGAATCACACCAGGAATAGCTGGAGGATGATAACAGCAAGAGATGATAATGAGATTGTAACAATGATATGGACATTTCAAATGTCATTTTGGAATAAACATCCACACAGCTAACAATGATAACATTTATGACATCTTCTCTATCATTATTCAAAACCCGACTAGCACATTGAGGATGAGGTTGGGGGGGAGGAGTTGGGAGGTGTAATGGGTTGCTGATTACTCACCTTCGACATTCCATGGCATGTTATGTTCTGGTGGTATACCACTGAGAATGAATAGCCTAACCGTATCTACTCCATACTCTACGATGCTCTCCTCTGGGTCGACTCCATTATATTTGGATTTGCTCATCTTGTCCCATTTTATCTCTAACTTCTCTCCTGTCGACAGAGATACTGGTTCAGAGCCTACAATGAGGGAAGAAACAAAGAAGCCAAAAATAAAAATAAATCAATCAATGTTAACCCAAATGTAATTGTCAGCAGCAACTGCAAGGTCATTACAAGAACCACTTGCAATGCACAGAACTTGTCATCTAGTACATGGATAAATATTTTCAGCTTTTACAGCAACATTGACATGCTCTTGGCTTAATTGGGAAGTGAGAAACTGACAGAACTACACGAAGAAAAAAGACATGAAGCAACTTTAACTCACCACTGAAATCTACTTCATCTTTTGTAAGGTATTTTCCAGTAGTCACAGTCTTATAACTTTGCCCCATAACAAGACCCTGCACAAGAAGACGCTTGAATGGTTCCTTACAAGCTACCATACCTTTTTCATGTAGAAAATGGTTGATAAATCTTGCATACAGCAGATGCATAATAGCTGTAAATGTCAATGAAAATTATCAAATGAATTATGATTGTCAACATGGTCGGTCCTTCTGAGTGAGTCCCCGCAAAACCACAATCTATAAGGAAGATAAATGAGCCTTGTATTTCGTGGTAAAGTTCATCACTAAATATCATTTTAGATCAATTCACTTTCTAGAGAATCAATTCTGAGACTTTCAGACAGCAGAAATCTGTTTGAACAGTGGCTAGCAGTCACTATTGTGTTGTTTTATTATCATTAGAAACACCAAATTCAAGTTGTCAGTCCACTTTTTGATAAAGAAAACACTAAACCTGTAAGTTGTAAAAAATGCTCATGATTGTATTTGGCAATTCAGTATCACACACACACAGATGACTGTTACTCCTATATCATCATCCAAGCTCAATTGCTCTTTCTACAAATGTATCCACCATATACACAGAGAAGTATTACACCAAGCATTCTGCTAACTTTTATACCTTGATGAAACACCCAGCTAACTTTTACACCTTGATGAAACACCCAGCTCACTTTTACACCTTGATGAAACACTTATCTAACACTTTCAAAATAATTAAATCAAACATCCAGCTTATGTTCACATCTTGATCAAACAATCATCTAACTCTTACACATACAAAATTGAACACCCAACTCATCTTTACACCTTAATGAAACACCCAGCTAACTTTTACACACACATTGAACAATCACCCAGCTAATGTTTGCACCTTGATCAATCACTCTTCGAACTGTCACGCACAGACTGATCAAACACACAGCTAATAATTATACCTAGTTATGATACACACAGCTAACTCTTACACACATATTAAATTGATCACACAGCTAATGTTTACACCTTGACCAATCACTCACCATGTTCCTTTCCTCCTATGTAAAGGTCAACTGGCATCAACCAATCAACTTCCTTCTTTGAAAATATTTCCTGGCTATTGTTAGCATCTGTATATCGGAGAAAATACCAAGCTGAATCGACAAATGTATCCATAGTGTCTGTTTCCCGGACCGCTGGATTATTGCACTTGGGACATCTCACATTGTACCAGTCTTTAACCTCTGTGAGGGGTGAAAGACCCTTGCTAGATAATGAGTCTAACTTAGGCAGCACGACTGGGAGGTCATCGTCTGGCACTGGAACGGCCTACACAAATGAGACAGAAAGGAAAATATCTGCAACGAGTCCATCATGCTGTAAAATTATGGAAAAGCATGTCAACAAAAGAATAAAGTCTATTCCTAAAAATTAAGTGAATCTGCCAATTCTGTTGATGTTTTTTTTTTGTAAACAAGACTCTATCAACCTTTCTGGGAGGATGCGCCAGAAGAAACTGAAACTGAGAAGTGAATGTATCCCCGGTATCTCAATTGACTTTCTGACTGAGCGCTAGAGATAAACCATAAGTTGGAGCAAAGGGCACGACAAAATCGGAACCTCACTTTACCTACGTGGAGCAAAGAGAAGGACAGGTTGGGTACTCAAGACTTGGGCCTTGAAGGGTCAATGTACCCCATTAGAACAAGACTTTGGGGCTACCTTCTTTTGGAAAGTAAATAGGCCCACGGGGTTGCACTAATGAGGTATGTGGACCCTAAAAAGGCCTAAGGGTCCATGGACCCAATTACTGCAAGACTGTGGGCCTAATTTCCTTTGTGTGCCAGATTGAAATCTTTCTCAAGCTGGATTTGACCTGCTAATTGCCTATTGAGAACCCCTACTCTAGATGAATCCTGCTTACCTTACACTGGTTACAGTGGATAATGGGTATAGGAGTACCCCAATATCTTTGTCTTGATATTAACCAATCATACTGCCTTGGGCTTGTTTGTTGACCTCCGAAACCCTGGTCCTTAGCGTCCTGCATCACAGCGTCCCTTGCCTCGTCTCGGGACATTCCTGAAAACTTACAGAAAGACAAAACCCCCAAAAACGGTTTGAATATATACAAACAAACACAACGTAAAATGTATTTGAAGGGAAAAACATAAATTGTTGCAGCTCAATGTACTCTGGTAGACTCTACAGACTAGGTGAATCTCTATTTTTGGTCCTGATACCTTGATCACATGCAAATCATTGATATTGTAATCATTACCATGATATGTCTCACAGAGGACTGCAGTAATGCATCACTACCATGATCCATCAAACCAGTTTCAGAGGACAGTGGTAATTCATCACTACCATGATCCATAAAATCCCTGTCTCACAGGAGTAATGCATCACAGACCAACAACCAGAAGCCTGGGAGAAGGGAGGATGGTAACACAGTAAAGACAGTCATAATGACACAGGAAGCTGTTAGTTTAACCATGTTGGATGTAATAACTCTTACACCGTATCATGAAACTTTTCATTATAGTTATTGGTGGTGTTACAATTTGAGTCTATACAATATTAACTGCTATGAATTTATTTACCAATCTGAAGGAAGTTGTTGTATGAGATTGAAAATACTATTTAACATATTTAGCATCTTTCAATAGGAGTTATACGGTCTGAAAGTGAAGTCACCTGAAGTTGAGGATTGAGCCATCCAACCAGTCCATTCAAGTAAACACGATGTACAACTAAAACAGTTATCATGGTAAAGTGAGGGAGTTAACAACCATTAATAGTAGTCAATGGATTTTGCTGTATAACAATATAATGTGTACTTGAAATGGCTAGACAAGAATCCCTGCCACAGCATCCACCTGCCACTTTCCACCTGCCACAGCATGCACCTGCCACTTGCCACACCATCCACTGACACCACTTGCCCAGATAGGAGAATGAAGTACCTTTCCTGAGTTCACAAGAAATCCAAGATTCTGTCCTGATTCTTTGTTTTCCAGGACATTCTCGAAGTGAAGTTGATGACGTTCAGCAAATGCAAGGTCATCTGGTGATGATGATGGTATCCCAAGATGCATTTCTACATTCTCTTCAAACTGGACAAAGCTTGAAACAAGGAGAGGAACCATCCTCCCGGAGAACGGGTTTTCTGCATAGATGTTGAGATTTATGTCTGGAGATAGTAACAATGTAAAATGACTTAAGTAATAAAAAATTGATGAAACCAATCAAACATGCAAAAACTAAAATTTCATGTGAAACTAACATGAAATTTGGGGATAAATCCAGTAGGGTTATCACAGTAGGAGTCCAGATGTGTCCTCTTTCCCTCCGTCTTATGTGAGAGTCAAGTCAACAAACTTTTACAACAAATCTAGATTTCTAGATTGGTCAAACAAAGTTGACATCAGCACAGTGGAAAAACTTTCTCAACTGTGATACGGCCATCTGGCTATACCAATTTGAGCACAGAAACTAAAATTGTCAATATTGACTATCCTTCAACCACTCTGATCTGAGATAGATCTTTCCAGCATTCAAAGTACCAATTGGTACCCTTCAAAAGTCAATTTTTCAAATAAAAGGAAGGGGGAATCCCTCACATTAGACATCCCCCTCCCCTTCCCAGGCTGGGGAAACTTGTTATCCTCTCTTAAGATAAAGTATGGTAACCTTCTGTGGTACAAGGTTGACTGGATCTCTCCTTATTAAACAAGTCAGTTATAAATTTGAAATCACTCATATTCTTAGCAATCAGACCCAGGAATAGAACATCAAGGAAAGCAATAGCTGAAAATATGAAAAATTCTATAGCAGATAAATCCCTATTATAATATCAATATGAAACAAAGGAATAATTTGTTTAGGGTTTTTGTAACATTTTTCTAGTTTCTAATTTTTTTCCCTCATAAACTAATGTAATTAGTACATTTCAGTGTATAAAGTCTGTTACACATTTGCATTTGCATAAGAATTTGCCCATTCTGCATGCATAGCATTTTGCTATGGGATATTGTAATAATTATTCTCTTAACACACATCTCGTGGTAAGGTTTAACTCATGAACTGCTCACACTGTTTTAGGCAAGAAGAAAATTCAATGTACTTCATGAAAAATCCACGACTTACTCTGAAAATCTTGTCTCTCGATTCACTGTTCGTCTGTCGTAGATGACACCATGTGCGC
>JAAAKB020114523.1:0-12876 GCA_010014835.2 Apostichopus leukothele | reverse complement strand
ACTGGAAAATGATGGTTAGGACTTCAGATACAAGGGATGGGCATTGCCAGTAATTTTTATTGGTGGGGTACCCCTGCTAATTTTAGAGCCTGTGGTCGATTTACGACTGTGGCAGGTCCATTACGTAATCACAAAACTTTCCTAGTTATAGCGTGCTATAATTGGAGCCAATAAAGCAGATCTGTTTTATAATGTTTACTATTGTAATTTTGTTTTTTATTGAAATTTGAAATCCTGGGTTTCATGACGAAATCTCAACATTTTTCCAAAATTTCTACATTTTCTTCAAGGTTTCGAAAAATGGAATTTCAACGGATTATGTCAGGCGCTCAGTTTGTCAATGCAAAGGATCCAGTGGAATGATACATCAATGCCCTGGAGGGCATCCCTAGTTAGAAAAGTAAGGAAGCAGAAACTACTAGGCTGTGCCAATTGTGCTCCTAGCCTTTCTGTACCTCTGTTTCCCCCCGTTTCTACATCCATAATTGCTTATACTAAATGTAGGTACCAAACAGCAAATCTTGTACTGCAGCGATGACATCTCGTTTTCTTTTAAGCAACCCTATAACAGAATTTAGCCCTCGGCTACAATTGTAAGAACTATACATTTTGTCAGGTGGTCTTGCCCCTTCTCACTGTTGTGAATATAACAGTAAAGTTTGCATGTTCCAATTACTCTAACACACGCTCAGTACGAACGTACTCGCACTTGAACAGATACAACGCAGTTCACTTGACTATTTCTCATTCTACAAAAGAAAAGAAAAAAGACAAACAAAGACAGAAAATATGGAAAACCTTTAATTAAATTACAAAAGACATACAACTCAATATAAACACACACAATTGTATGCAGTTTCTGCTTGATACAAACGATAACTCTTGTGGTTGGCAATACAAGACCTGGGATCTGAGACTGTGGGACTAGCTGAACATATTTTGACAGACATTTTTATGAATCAAATTATATACCTTAATCCACCTGCCACAGGTGACAAAGAGGGGTCAAACTTTAAAGGTCATAGAAGTTGATTAAAAAGTAAGAAACACTGATGTTGTATCGGTGATTTTGTGCATTATATTTACAAATAGCAGAGTCTTTCTTAATGCTCAGAATGTTCAAGTCATGTTTGTTATTCTTTAACTGTGAAGAAATGAAACTTTAGGACCTTGCTGTGATTGGTGTCATCAATTACAGCAATCAATACTGGATGGAACATTTTGATAGCTGATAGGATACAGTTAAAACCACTACTACTGTTAGAGAACACTTCTTCAATACTCCCTGCACGAATAGCTTAGGTTAACACTCATTAAATACTGGCAAGGCTGATTATTGCAACAATGCATACAAGTAAGTACATCGGCCAATAAGGAATAATGTACCCTGTGGCTGAAGAAAAAAAAAGTTTTCAAAAGTTGAGAGTAAATGTTTTTTAGATGGTCACTAGTCTACCTATAATAGTCAATCCTTTTATGATGGTCACTAGTTGACCTATAAAGTAAATCCTTTCATGATGGTGGCTAGTTGGCTGAAAATGGTTATCAAAGATGTAAAAGGAATCCAATTTGAGCTGTTCAAGGCCATTCAGTTTTCCCACATGCATGTGTGTGGTTCTTAAACATTGTAAAACACAATAACAGGTGTAACAAATGACCAATAATTGGCTCAAGAAATATGAAAGGCTTTTCAACATGAATCAAGAGAAATCCTTAATAAATTCAAATAACAATCTAAGTGCTGTACAAAATTCAAAATGTTTCAAATTACAAAATAGTATAAACAAACGCTTTTTAACTACTTGATAAGCGTGAATAATAGTAATTAAACAATTACAATTCTTTACCACTGACATATAAATTTGTCAGAAAATTGAACGATTGCGAACGGAATTCACAAATAATTTCATTATCGCCGGTCACCATTTAAAAAATTGAGTTCACATTGTGATGAATTATTATTCCAAACTATTAAAAAATTGAATAAAATGATTGCAGGCAAACCCTGGTAGGCTATTCCAGTATGTTCATAATTACATATTTAATTGTTTAATAAAGGGATATTGAATAAAGATCGAGCAAGTACAAAATACACATCGGCACAACTCACATCTTGATAGCGTATTCCATAGACGCGATATAATAGAGTATTCCTGATACATAGGCAATGATACAAAGGCAATGATACATAGGCAATGATACATAGGCAATGATAAATAGGCAATCATTTTAGGAGTAACTACTTTGATCTCCTCCATTCCTCATAACTTTGACTCATTACCTCGACTAAAAGTGGAACATTTTCCATCATCAATTTATTGTGACTCTGGTAAGTTGCTAACAACCTGTAGGCTTTTCTGTTCATCTTGTTTAACTTTTTGGCATATTTGGCATCCAAAGATTGTTTGTTACGCCAATGTCTGAGTCTTCTCGCAATCTCACGTTTCCTCTGTCTTACTTTTCCCAGCGTAATTCGAGTCAGCATCCTGGTTTTCATTTTCTGAGCTAGCTCGGTCAGTTTACCGTGGTCTATGAAGTAACCAAAGGCATGTCTCACTCTGAGTAGAGAGTAGGATTTCATCGCCGTGACGGAGAATGCAAACAATCCAAAGAACCCACAAAGTGTCACATTAATGAGGAAGAAACCATGTAACCGAAATTCTTGGGAAACCTGTGTTCCTTCCAAATAACCTAAACGGGCATTCAGCAGTGTCATGAGGGCATCGTAGTGTGTATGAAATGTATTTAAATCACCACTGAAAAGCATCCATCCTGTCCACGTCGCTGATAGAACAAACGCAACGAAAAATGGCAATGCTGATATCATACTTGATGTCGTTTGCTTCACAGTTGAACTCAAAAGGTACAAGTACGTGTTTAAGTTGAGGAGAGCAATCTGTTGAATCATGACCATAAACATAGCCAGAGAAATAGCTGAAATGTACCATGAAGTAGCCATGGACATTTCAGATAGCAAGGCAAATTCTGGTGTTGCTAAGCTGACGTTTGCCGATGCTAAGTGTTGGATGACAATGGCAGCAGCTGCTCCAGATGAAGCAAGGAATGTTAAGAGGTTGGTCCAGCATCCAAGATCACCATAGTAACTCCTCCCCATCAGATGAAGAGATCCTAGCTCTTGGAATAATAAGCAAACCGCAATCAAGATTACCAGACCGTCCAGACACTGATATGCCATCCCCCACAGAGTACCATCTTCTCTTACGTGGAAACATCGCACCTCCATAGCAGGCATCAGATAACCCGTTGGTGACGATTCCAATAGTAATTGAACCACACATGTCAGCTCTATGTACGGGTTAAACAGAGCAAATTCCACCAAGATCGCCCTGGTATTCTCATCTAACCATAGTCTATCTTTAAGGTTTGTGAGTATGTATAAACTTGTCCCTGGTTCAGGGGGTATTTCTACCACATACCCACCAGCGTGGAAGGCTCCCAGGGACCCTGTCATGGTGGTACCCTTGGTTTCCTCCTGACTGTAATAATGGTACCCCTGTTCCTGTCCCGGGTGGGCTTCTGTTAGAGGAGGAGATGACCAGGAGTTGAGATACTGCTGCTTGTCTTCAGTCTGGTCGTTAAACTTTGTCAGACAGTCGGTTACACTGAGATCCGTTGGAGAAGAATTCCGACAATCGCCTGCGAGAAATTATCATGAATCCACTCTTAGCATTACCTTTTATTTGGTGAACATATGGAATATATCATCAGATGTTATAACACAAAAAGTCTTGCATCTTTTTACTAAGCCTTGTTGCTAACATTTCATAGGGGGAGGGGAGAGAGGGAGAGATTGAAAGGGAAGGGACATTTTCCAATAATCAGTACACATGCGACATAAAATAAAGTGAACCAAAATACGCAAGCAAGAAACTTACATTTGTACCTCTGAAGAAGAAGATCCTGCTAGGATTGAAAACTCAGGCCGACTTACTGTTACACTATTTTGTACATAACAATAGACAAATTTGATCATCTTAACATCATATGACACAGTGCTGGACCAAAGTGGTCAAATTTAATCTCTTATTATTGATAATGTTAATCATTAATGTTGTAAATTTTCCTATGTTGACTGACAAGATCCACACATTCTATTCATATAATGTTCTATGTTCACAAAGACCATACATACAGTATGTGTTATGTAAACTGACAGCCATTTTGAACTATTAGTTCTCTGTATGCAGTTGGTAAGTTGGGTTTTCATGTGATGCTAATACTGTATGTTGTCCAGTGACAGCTATGTGTGAATTTATAGTCATATTTGCATCCAGTACAGAAGATCTGCACAATGCATAACTGTCTTAAGGTGTCTGGAAAGAAAGTGGCAAACAGTCTTGTGTATTTATTTCTATTCCTAAACTAGTGTATCTTCTCCCTTCAGGATCTATTCCTATCACCTCGTTACCTGCTATGGATCTATCTACTCTGAATTGTCGAATTCTAGGAGTCGTCACCAGCTGAAAGAGAGACCCCTCTTCTGCGTTCATCTTTCCGGGGCTACAAGATACCAGAGAAGTGAGCAGGGTCTCCTCAGACCAAAGCCAAAAGGAGCTGAAATTTGATATCTGTAGTAAAAGAGAAATGATATAGCAAAAGACTAGTGAATCCATGTGAGCAAAAGTCTATGATTGTTACAAAGGTCAAAGTAAGAAAGGAAAGTTAGTTTGGTGAAAGGCACCGAGTTATATTTCTTGCCAAAAAAGGTAACTATTAAAAGGGTCTAATTATAGGTGTGCAAAACTCACCTGTTTGAAATTGATTTCATCTGGATTAAGTCCATTATTGAATAGTCTTTTGATATTCTGCACAGCGTAGATATCAGTCGAAGATCTCTGTCGAAGTACCAAGATGAGTAGAGCTACTAGATAGAGGATCCAGAAGCCACACGTTATTACTCGCTTCATAAATCCATCTTGATTATCATCTGCAATCCTGTTTGTCTGTAGATGCTTGGCCCTGTTGACAGCTTCCATAGATACCCCTTTCGATCGAGACGAACGTGACTTGTGTTCCTCCTCAAATTTACGAGAACCTTCCCAGACCGTGCACGGCCTTCCGAAAGCACTGAAGAGGAATAACGATGAGCAGGCTAGCAGAAGAGGAACGAAGACAAAGATGGCCGTAGCGACACCACAGGTTGTAACCCAGCGGAACATCGAGTCTATAGTGTGGACGTCGTAGATGAAGTAGTACGTTACAAATGCACCTCCTGACATTATTCCAATGGTAAGAGGTAAGATCAGCAATGATACCCACCACGGTAGGAAACGCCTGTTTGAAATCCTATTACAGACGTCTACTAGATGGCAGACCAGAGACGGACTGCTCTCTAAGGGCTGTTGCTGTCTTGTTGTTTCAAAACGCACTTCTTTGTTAATGTTGGCATTATTTGTAGAGATGTTCTGCACCTTCATAAGCCTAGTAATGGTAGGTTGCCTGTATGATATTGTGTACTGCTTCACCTCTGAAGGTTCAGCGTTTAAGTCACCATGCTGTTGTGGTAATGGTTTGTCAGTGCCCTGCTCAGATGCAACTGTAAAAGTATTCAATTCTGTCGTAGGGTATGACCTTTGTGTCAATTTATCAGAGGCTGCGACTGGAACAGCTTGAATATTCGTATCGGGAAGACGATCACATTCTGGTAGGTCAGACTGATTGCTAGAAGTGGCTATTAATGCAGTCTCATGAATATTCATAGAATCTTGATTTCTTTCCGAGGTTAGCAGACTACTGGAAGCATTATTCCAATCACTACAGTACTCAATACTTGGTTCCACCAGGAGGGATACATTGGGGGATCCGCTATTGTTGAGATTCCCCTTTGACCCCAAATCCCACTCTTCTGGGTCAGTAGACCCCATGTCCCATTCTGCATCATCTAAACCCTGCACAGATAGATGGATGCCTTTTGGTTCCACTATTATATCTTGTAAAGATGCTGAACTCTTGACAACTTTCTTCAACTTGACGTTCACATTGTCATCCCTGGCAGCTTCGTGGTCTCTTGCAGATCTTGGAGGTGTGGGAAGTTTCGGCTGAATGGATGAGTAGAGAACTCCCAGTACATAATAAACTACCAAGACAACACCCCCTATCATGCCACCGTGAATCATGCTATCAGTGTGTAGAGCAAACTCATTCGTAGTGGGGGGTGTCTCCGCAAACAGAATGTCCTTGAACAGAGTGGTCAAGCAAGGGACCAATAACAGAGCGGAGAAGAAAGTGCAGACACGTTCCTTGTATGAAAATGGATCCCAGGCATACCTCATAAAGACTGTCAAACATGGAATTTGGTTGGATAATGTCATAAGCAGGGACTGCGTGGTAAACAGATGTCTATGCGCGACTGTTTGATGAGTAGAAGCAGCCTTGAAAGTCAACACAGTATTTGGTTTCTTTAGTTGGCTATTACATAAAAACATCCATTCTCTTCCAGACTTGTGGTGCTTGACGACAACTCGGCTGAGATGCCTAGCGTGGAATAAAGACAAACATTTGTTAAGAACTATAACTAGCTTCACAGCTCACTAATTGTGTAAAAAGTTCACTCTTGGTGGGAGGACATTCTGTCTACAAACAGGCAACTTTTCTCAATAATGACTATAAAATGAATATATCAAGAATGTACAAACAAAACTTGAATAAAAGAATAGAGGAATCTTCATTCTGAGAATTTTTTAGCTTTTCATAAACAGTTCTCTTTGTTTAATCTCCATTGTCATTGTCATTTTTTTGCACAACCAGTCAACCTTTTGTGAAACGTTTATTGAATATTTATTCAATTCATAAATGTAGTACCTGGTTCAAATCCCTTGCTGCAGACTAATGTATGTCGCGGTTTTGAAATTTGTGTCCGAACTCAATTCGGTTCGTTTGTTCTCTGTTTTTCCCAAACAGAAAAGAAAACGATGGGAAAGGGGAAATCAAAACATTATGTGTTTTTAACCTCTCATCATTTTTATTGGGGTAAAAATGCATATAGTTTCATAATAAACATAAATGAAATTAGATAAATAAATTTGAAAATTTTGAGAGATTGTTCCATCCCATTGAAAGCATAACAAATATCCAAATATTGTACCATGATGGGCTGAATCCCTGTCCATTCTGCGAAACACTCAGCTTGATAATTTCCCCGAGGCCTTTGACAGTTGCAGCCATGAAGGTGTCCACAGATCCTGACCTGAAAGCCCTTCCATCATCATTGGATAAGAGGATAGGATTAGAGCTGATATTTTCACCATGGAGAATAATGGAGATCTGGAGCCAATCAAATTAGATATATTGAGTCACATGACCATTTTTACTATCACTATACATAATCTAGCCTGTATAAGAAATTATTAAATAAATTTAAAATCACATGATTGTTAACTTCCTATCCAGTGTGACATGTTGCAACATGATACGTCACAATAATACATGTTGAAAATATGTTAGGATTAATACACCAGGGACTTATTTATCCAAGCATTGGGTGGCAAATACTACAAAAAATGAAAATTGCCACAAGAAAGGAGGTTGAATCACATAACAGTATCATGTTCAGTATAACATGGGGAAAGACATCATAAACCTTAAACATGCTATGCAAAATGTGCATACTAAATTATTACCTGTACATGCCACATGAGGACATGTTGTTAACACGATAAGCAAGACTGAATTTTTCAGGTTGTTCCTTGGACAACCTGAAGTCATTAAACGGAAGAAACTTATCACCTTTGCTGTAGACCCAGCGTTGCATCTTAGACCAGTGAACGTCCGTACAATGTACAAGTCCTCACAGAATTCCAAATCCTTGTAAAGCTGTTGTAGAATGAAATAAAATGTAAACATTGTATTCAGGTTTATAGAGATAAGTCGCAACTGGTGATCGGGAGAAAGCAACAGAAATTGTGTATTCATTGAAAGATGAGTGTCTACAGGAATCTTCGCTATGATGCAGTTCCACATTCTCCGAGTTTACATATGGTGAATGTAAATATTAGCTCTACAACTATTGCTAGATGCTTCCAACAGCAATTTTCTTCTGGCTTCTATAAATTTATAGAGACTTAGGCAGGTAAAAATTATATTAAAAATATGTTTCTCCTAGGGTAGCAGTAAGGAGGGGTACAAGTTTAGCCATGGTTGACCGTGTTAATGATAATCCAATTATCAATCCAATTATCAATTATCAATTATAAAAAAACAGCTGGAGTGTGTTTGGGACAACAGCTACTTCATAGCATTTCAACTGAACACCATGCCAGTTTTATACTTGAAAGAAAAGTAAATATACTCTGTGCTAACGACATCATCGTCTACAGCCTTAATTGACTCTCGTTAACACCACACATGGTGGTGCAATTACCCAGAGAGATCTATGATGCAAATCCTTGCACGGCACAAACCTTGTTACGGCTGATACAATCTGCAATGCAGGCAAACAAGATGCAGATGACTGAGAGAGCCGAGATGATCAATGTGATGAAGACAGCAACATTAGTCTTGATGGGGTCAATGGTTACTTCTACCACCTCTTCAAAGATGATCTGCTGTTTAGGAGGAACTGAAAAGGTGCCTCCGACAAACGAGAGGTGATCACACAGGCAGTGTGTGAAAGATGCTGTCGTCATGGTACCGACCTGGTCAAATGAAGCATAAAAATGCAAGTCAGGGTCGTTTCTCACCCACCAATGAAATTACTCTATTTAGACAGGAGGATCGAACATTTAATGCAATAACATTGCTTTAAAGATTGATGAGAGAGGTTTACCTGGCAACCATCTGGTAACCATAGTTCATCGCTAGGAGACCAAAATAAACATCTAGCAGTATAGATCTTGACATCGACATCGACCTGCAACGATGTTGTATTAGTTTCCACATCATCGTTGACCACCCTGAAGGAGAGATAATAGCTGCCTGTGGCATAGAGCTGATCCTCGCGTATGAACCATGTGTATGGGTTAGCTGTAAAGTTAGCTGTTAGATTGAAGGAAGAAACAGTCAGGTCTGATTCTGCTATGGGCAGGACAGTCTTGATGTCGTAGGTGTTCATTGTCGGCCAGAAACCAAACCTCAGGTATGCCTCAAGTCGATTGGTCTGTTCAGGATCGGCAGGATAAACGTCAATGTGGATCGAACTGCTGGGTTCAGAGACGTTGAAACTGACAGTAATCAACTCGTGGCTGTACGCTGTCATTGTGTCAAACTTGAGGGCGCTATGTTCACCTCTTGGTAAAAGGACCTCAATAGCTTCTGTCAATCCAGAAACATGGAGTTCTTTACCTAAGTTCCAAAACAAGAAAATAAAGAGATTGAGAAGAAAACAAAGGAAGAAATTAATTTAACTTTGCTAAATTGCATTCTTAGCTCAATCCAGCCAACTTCATTCCTGTGGACAGCACCTTGCTAATGTTACAAAACAATTTGACAATTTTGTGGGGAAAAAACACAAAACATTCCATTTCCTCCAATCAGTATTTTGCTTAGACTTAGTAAGACTGTTGGCAAAAGTGACAATAATGTAAGTTTATGAAGCCCAATTGAAAACTTAATTACTGTATAAACTGTTTGCTGCCGGTGGCAACCTCGGTTTTGTGTCACAGTTTTGCTTATTGACCGGTACTTTACGAACAAACCTGAATAGGTCAAAGGTCAAACTATTAATCAAATCAATAAGCTTACCTTAGAGCAACTCTTTGTGATTGGTCTAAATATTACTCTAACTGATCATACCTAGAGACCCTTCTAGCTGTTGTTTTTTCAGCAAAGGTTCATGAGATATTAATGAACTTGATTTTCAACAATTCATTACTAAGATCCCCTCTTTTTATATTGATATATAATCACACATAAACACTAAATAAGAAAATATCAATATTATCAATGTTTATTTCATGATTTAACATAAAGTTTGACTAGTCCAGTAACTCATCTAGACTGTAACATGTCCTGTAACAGACTAAGCTGCCTCAATAGCTGTACACAGAAATAATCAGCAATTAAACACAACATGTTGCTTCCCCTGTAAGTATAATGACCTCAGAGCCTTTGATATTTATCAATGTTATAATCATTCAATGAAGAGTATCCAAATGGCTTGATGCTATGTAAAAAAATATCCAAATGGCTCGGTACTATGTACAAAAATATCCAAACGTGTTGATGTTATGTAAGAAATATGCAAATGGCTTGATGCTATGTATCCAAATGGATTGAGGCTATGTAAAAGATATCCAACAGTCTTGATGTTATGTAAGAAATATGCAAATGGCTTGATGCTATGTATCCAAATGGATTGAGGCTATGTAAAAAATATCCAAATGACTTGACGCTATGTAAATCATATCCAAATGGTTTGACAGTAGGATGGACAAACAACAGCTTCCAGCTGGGCATTTTACTCACCATTTGTGTTTTTCAAGGTAAGGCCAACAACTGTGGTTAGAATGTTGATATCATCATCATGCCAAGTGAACGGATTGGTTGGGAAGCTGTACATCTGAGGATGAATGAAATAAGATACACATTAATGTCAACAAACTAATCAAAACAATACTGTCTTACTTAAACTGCAAACAGAAAAAGACATGTTTACAACCAACTATTCATTATCATCAATCAGTATCTACAAAGCGCTAATATCGCGGAACACTTCAAAAGCGCCTTGAAAGAGGAAGGTTTTAAGCTGTTTCTTGAAACTGTTCAGTGAGTGACAATGTCTGAGATCATGTGGCATGGAATTCCATAAACGAGGGCAAATTCTAGAAAATGCACGACCACCGTACCCATTGAATTTGAAGCGAGGCTCAAGAAGGAGATTATCATGTTGAGAGCGGAGAGAATGAGTTGGCTTAATTT
Organism: Apostichopus leukothele; assembly: GCA_010014835.2. NCBI lineage: Eukaryota > Metazoa > Echinodermata > Holothuroidea > Aspidochirotida > Stichopodidae > Apostichopus > Apostichopus leukothele. The sequence goes on along the minus strand of JAAAKB020114523.1, from coordinate 2,001 downwards.
TAAGGGGAGATGAGATTACACAAACATTGAGCTGTTTGCCCATTAAGGGCCTTTCAAGTTGGCAAAAGAATTTTCTAGTTGATTCTTTGTTGAATTGTAAGCCAGTCAAGGTGATATAGAGCTGAGGATATATGCTCAGATTTTCTCATGTTAAGAATCACTCTAGCAGCATTATTGTCCACAAAACAAAAACATGTGTAGGCATATGAATCATTATCAAAGGATAATACAAACTAATGGTTCTAAGGGTTTGTGTCATGATATTTTGCAGTATAACATAACAAACGTTTGAAGACTTCAATTCTTAGCTTTCTCCTGAAGATCAAGCACTTTTTAACCTTTGAAAGTAAATCAAACTTGACACCCTTAAACTTTCCGGTTGGGTAATCTTTTCTTACTTGTGTGATGATTTCATTGTCTGCTCTTGCTTCATCTTTCACTTGATCGATGGCCTCTGCTGGCAGCCTCAACCAGGACCCATCTGGCATGGTATATAGCCTATTTATATCATTCAGAATGGTCACCTTCTGTACAGCCATCATCAGTTCCTCTGAGTTATGTACCATCTTAGGAGTCTCACCGGGAACTTCTGTCTGAACCAGCAAACCTCCTGTTAACTCTAACATCTCCAGGATATCTTCGGTCAGAACTTTGATCTGGATGAGATGATGAATTGAAAGTTGTTTCAAAGGCAATGGTAAAATTCATGTGACATTACGATATGTAAATATAACCAAGGAACAAGCTAGACAGATATAAAGGAATTTTTCTGAGGTGAATAAAAAGCCTCTTCAAATGGTCCCATCAATACTACTTGTAAGTAAAATCTGTTTTAATTATAATGTCGTATTGAGGTATACCCATGATGCACTATAAACACTACCACTTAGTGACTTATAGCGATCATCAATTTATTCTTTCTACCCCCTCCCCAGTCTTCTCCTACTGGAGGGGGCAGGGGAAGGGGGTTTGAAAGTGACAGAAACAGGTAGACATCAGGCAAATACCCCCCCTACCCCGTCTATCTTAACTAATTAATTAATTATACCTTTGCCATCTGCTCCAAGTACATCCTTCGTTCATACGTTGTCCCATTAACATCTGCGTAATAAACAAACCTTTAAGTTAACATGTGAGCCAATAAAATGGTACCAACTCTGTCAAAGTATCAACAGAATTAAAAGCAGAAAGGTATATCTCATACATGAAAAAAAAACACTGATACATAACAACCCTAAGTGAACCTTACACCTGATAATATAATTAAAAAAAAAAAAAATACAACAAAACCCTATTGCACCCTATACACCTGATAGTGTAATTGTTTTTAAAAAACAATACAACACAACCATAAAAGCACCCTACACCCGATAGTGTCATTGGTTATTAAGAAACAGTACAACACAACCATAAGTGCACCCTACACCTGATAGTATAATTGTTTTAAAAACTATACAACACAACTCTATTGCACCCTATACACCTGATGGTATAATTGTTTTTTATAAAACAATACAACACAACCCTAAGTGCACCCTACACCTGATAGTGTAATTGTTTTAATAAACAATACAACACAACCATAAAAGCACCCTACCCGATAGTGTCATTGTTTATTAAGAAACAGTACAACACAACCATAAGTGCACCCTATATCCACTGATAGTATAATTGTTTTTAAAAACAATGCAACACAACCCTAAGTGCACCCTACACCTGATAGACTGACTTCGGTCAGCTTGCGGCTTGATAAGTTAATGAGGCTTCTTCGCAAGTTCCTGCTTGCAGGAGGATCTAAAATACATACATACATACATACATACACGTACATACACGCATACATACATAGTGTAATTGTTTATAAAAAACAATACAACACAACCATAGGTGCACCCTACACCTGATAGTGTAATTGTTTTTACACTCCACTTCGTTACTAGAAAACCAGTGCAACATGATGCTAATGAGCGATATCACTTGATGCCAATAACAGTTTCTGCT
>JAAAKB020114412.1:0-12881 GCA_010014835.2 Apostichopus leukothele | reverse complement strand
TGTTACTGGCGTAAACGGAAACGCCAGAAGATTCAAGCATATTAAATATTCCTGCATTGTCAGTCACATTGCTACTGCAATGTCGTCACCCTCGTCGCACCAGCGCCCGATGTACAATGAGGTGATGTTGAGCTATGCTCTCTCTCTTGAATGCTGTTTAAAAAGAAATCCAGTGCTGGTAGACGGAGGATTCTTTCCACCTCCACGGAAAAGGCTTTTCTAAAATTGCTCCACAATGATTTACCTATAAACCAATACAAGCACATGTACTCATTTTTACCTTTTCCAGTTGAGGATTGTAAGTATACTAACGACACTAATGTGTAAACAAAGATTCATCAAACCATAAACCCTAAACTCCCAACTACATCATGCGTATAGGCCAGAGTCTATGGTTAAATGATGCTTTAGGGCTCCATTTTGCAGTAAAGATCATGGGAAGAGTTTTCAGAGTTTAAATGTATGTAGTGACAAAAATATCACTGAAATATGCCAGCATCTCATGGAATTAATATTTATTTCGTGTTACACAAGATGGCTATGCAATCAACAACTTTTCCCTGACCTATTTGGCGAATAGTTTCCTTTCATATTCAGTTATTTCCAATATCAATTATTTGAGTACCAGCAGAAACAAACCATAATCGCGTTCAATGTAATGTTGGACTTGCAAAGACGACACGTTTGGCATGATTTCAAATATGTGTAGCAGGGTGCTATTTTAGCCACTGTTACTATTTTCTTCCCCATGTGGTTAAACTCCGTCATTTGTATTTGGTAAAGTATGTCATGTACATAGGGCATTGACTTTCTAATACAATGGACTTCTGTTGGGAGTAAGTAGTGGTTGACTAGAGGGAGACAAGTTTCTCTGGCCTGACTGTTAATCTTTAATCCACTTTTCTTTCTTTGTTCCCCTTTTTTAATTATCTTGGCTCCGATAACTTCTGAGCTACCTGTTCTCCCCCCTTGAAGCATTCCTGCACTCCCAATGTGTGCTCTGTGGTAACACACCTTATGTTATACCTGTTAGGAAGCAGCATCTGGCTTCTCTCAACTTTAAAGGCAAAACAACTCCTCTCTGTTTGTGGTCATCGGCCACCCTAAACACTGTATAGTATACAGTATAATCTAAGGGTGAGGTTAAGATGTGTAAAAACCTAGCTACATCCAATGGATGCATCTCTCATCTGCCAACACAAGCGGAGGCAACACCTTTACCTTTCCTGAGAAAAAGTTGATGACTATTTCATATGTCTTCAGGTCTTACTGTATATTCTGATTATTCAGTTCAGCGTCTATTTTATACTTCTTGCAACTGCTTCCTTGGTTAGAAATATTAGTGTGACTGAGGCTTATTTAATTGCTATGTACAGGCCCTTTAATACTAATTTTGCTATATTGCGTTTACCCCTGAAACCCCTGATGAATGTGTTTCTATTAATTATTTGACTATGTAAGTTGTGTCCTTTGCAAGTAACATTGCTGTATTATTGTTCAGTTTGCTATCGTAATGCTCGCTAAATATAATCCCATATTATTTAGGATTCACACTGCAGTTGAGTATTCTTCTGTATTTAGTATGTGCTAGAGTACTGTAAATATTTTGCAGCTACCTAGTTTGCAACATTGTATTGAGGCTTGTTAAGTGTGACATGTTAATATGGTGCACATTATTTTAATTTATATTCAATATGCTGTTCATTATTGTTAGTAGTGATCACCCAGGTCACTTTGTTTACATTATAATTGCTAACAAGTTCTGCCATACCCCCGTTACGGCAGTAGCTTAACATGTTGTGGGTTAGAGCTGCATACTTTGAGTCCCTGAGGATATATGTGCATGGTACCTTCCGTTACCATGGTAACAGAACCACAATGGACAAGATACTGTATATGGATAGTATTGTTCATTTAGACTTTGGAGAAATCATATTAAGGCAGTTGTCCGTGTACCTCAGTCTTAAACTTGTATTGATGTGTTTTGTATAAGTGATCTGCTAATTAGGCTGAATTATAGCTGTATCTAGGGTCACTGCCTTATGAACTATCAATTTGTAGTATTATGCAAGGATTACATATAGGGGTAATGCCCCTACTGTTTTCAGGATCTTGTAGTTAAGCGACTAAAGATCATATATAGGCCTGTCCCATTTACTGGCTTATTAGTACATAGCTTTTCTATTATCTTTATTACAATTTGTTTATCACTTTTGGTTTGCTGTTTGTGAGAGGTTACAAGGCCATATGTCACTTCTAGATAGTTTAGCACATGTAGTTATGGTCACTACCTCCCTACAGTTGTTGAGTTGTACATTACATGTACAGTGGTAGTGATGTACTGTACATGGCTTTGTTTACTTATTATTTCTTTAGTTATGGTTATATTATTTTGCTTCTTCAAGTTATAAAGTGGGTCGACTATAGTTCGGTTAGATTAGTTTATCGATCTCTCATCTGCCAACACAAGCAGATGCAACACCTTAACCTCTCCTGAGAGAAAGTTGAAGATTATTTCATATGTCTCCAGGTCTTACTGTATATTCTGATTATTCAGACTCTGTTATAGGCTACACATTGTTGATGGCCTTGGGCAATTAGACGCCGGTTAGTACTCGTAGACGCCGGTCGTCCATATAAAGGCTGGTACATACTACCTAGGGACGGTGTACTCCACCCAATGGTTGCCCGAACGTTCTAAAAGACGCTGGATCGGAATGGCAGCGCATATGTCTAAGTTTATTAATTTGCTTGTTATTCATAGTCGTTAGTCGTTACGAACTACAAGAGAAAGTATATCGTATTTGACCAGTTTGAAGTTGTGAGAATGCTATAGTGCATTTTTACCCACACAAACTGAGTTCCAACTGTTATTATTTGTGTTAATGATGTAATATATCCATACACAAACAGTAGAGTTAATAGTAGACCAGCGCTGCTCCTTGATTCTGTGTCATTGAGTGGTTGCTAGGTCTACTGAATAAAGAAGCCAGTCGTTACCCTAATATAAATGTTTCTGCTTACTGATTTGTGTATGTTTTTTTTTAATTTCTAAGCTTCCGTCCCTATACTAGCTGACAACGAGGGTCATTGTAAACACCCCTAACCCCGCTGTTCCTATGTCGTAGGTACATGGCGAGTAGTTGTTACAGAATGTTTCATACAGGTTTTCAATTTTTCAATTGCTTTTCCTGGAAGACTGCAGGTTAAAATGAAAGGTAAATTTTAAATTCGTTGGTTAATTTTTTATTTATTTGTTTGTTTTGCCACAAAAGTACAAAGTGGTGGGAAGTCTTCCATGAAGCTTAAAAGCTTAACAAGGTGGAAGACTCCCTGAAGAAAGAAAAGAAAGAAAAAAAATATATATATAAAATACAATTTAATGTTCAATATATATATAGTAATTACATACACTCAGGTATAATTTGGTAGTAGTCAGTAACTAGCTATTATTTCCTTACATAACCACTTCTTAAAGGATGTGACTGACTTTTTACTCTTTAAATCCGTTGTTAGAAGATTCCATGTTTTTTTGCACGGTTTTGTAGGCTTAAAGTTCCAATGGCGGTATTGTAGAGATTATAGTGGGCATGATTAGCATGCCTCGTGTTATGATTATGTACATCTCTGTTACTGATTAAAAAATAGTCAAAGGCAGCTGGTAGTAACTAAAGGTAGACAGTGTAAGTAGTTCAATTAGCAAGTTATGATGTATTGAATACGAACTAACAGGTCATCGTGCTGACACAGTTTGTAAAGCTAATCACTGCCATTTGGGTCAATAGTCAGTAGTGTCCTGCAAAACATGTTCTACTGTGTATACCATACCACCTCCTGTATTGACTTTTGTGTACAGTGTGAGACAGTGAAGTTGAATTTAAAGTACATTTTTGATATTGTGTTTCCAGGAAAAGTCAACTCTATCTGTTAATTTTCCAAGGATTCTGATTTCTAGGGAAGGGAGGGGGATATATGGCATGAATGATTGATTTTGTTTTTATTGATTATTAAGTTAAAAGGACCGTGTATTTAAAGGAGTATGTTGTAGACCATTAAGAAAAAAATAATACTCTTATCAGTTCAGGTTGTATTTCTATGACACTTTTAATTATTTTTAATATAAATAAGTGACCCTTTAACACAGCTAATGTTTAAACACTGAAAGTGACTGGACAGTACATAGTAGTCTTAAACACAGACCATCAGATATTGGCAAGGAAAAAAAAACAGAAAATGAATGTACGGAGATCACCCCAAGTTGACGAAACATCAGCGGCAAGTCCTGGTACAAGTGTAAAAATTTCTTAAAAGACTACATGTAAAAGGTGTGGTTTTAGAAGCATTAGCAATGAAAACACTGTACGTCGTTATGTAATTGATCCAGTTGAGAATGGTATCAATTTACTTGCTTACAATATCGATTCACCCAGTGAAATTAATACGAGTAGAACATTTGATGTCGTCTAAGTTTTGGCCAAGAAAGCCTTGTTATGTTTTACTATTAAAACTAATGAAAGTGATTTTTGGCTTAAAAACATGACGTGATGATGGAATGGATTTCTCTCCTGATAATAGAAACTTTGATACTTCCACAAGAATTTTGAAAATACTGCGAGACAAGCTGGGTAATTATGACATAACGGTAAACGTGATCCTATAAGTTTTGAAATTATTTTTCACGCTCCTTTTGTAATCTCATTGATTTTCGTCTCTCGGACATAAAATCGTTTGGGAAGACCAAAGTATCAAAAACTTTAGCCGGTTCGAATGTAGATCTATCCAGGTCTCCCAAATGTTGAATTTCTCTCGGGTGAATCACCTATAAAGACTCCGACGCTGGAAATATCCTATACTTGTACGATGATGTCATTGTGGTCTCGGTAAGAGAGTTGTCTTTAGGTAAACGGATGCTACTCATGGACGGTTATAACAGATTGACAACCACCGTACGCATACACTGAATATTAACATGTATCGTTGAGACAAAAGTCATTCCATTATTTGTCTGCTGCGGGGGCCGGAAGGATCGACAGACGTAATTCAAACAAGATTTAATTGTTCGTTGAACCATAAAATGTACAATCCATGAAGAAGTACAGTGATACTGTTGTACACATAGTTAATGTGTACATGTATATGTATGTCTTAAAGGCTTACAGTGCAATACATTAGTGTGCTTGTATTTATTTTCTATGTAATATATTTATCTATATCTATCTATATATATATATATACATGTAGATATATATAATTGAAAATCGTAATGAGTTGGAAAATCAAGAACAGTGAAAAACTTCCAACCTCCACCGGGATTCGAACCCGGGCATCCCGCTCTGTACGCGGACACCCTAACCACTAGGCTAAACATATACATGTTATTTGTATTTGAACAATATTTCGAACAGAAAATGCATGAAAATATCACCATATGGATAGGGCTTTAAAGGGGTTGCTTTTGGTTTCCAAACCCTTGTCAAATACTAAACTAAACTAATCTTGGCGAGTTTCGTGATGCTATATGATTCACTTTCGGAGATCACATCTGAGGACAGTTCACTTTCTATTTAACATTATCTTTTGTGTTACAGCTGAACTGATTTCCAAGCACGCCGCGGACGAAGCTTGGCAACATTTGAAGGTAAGTGTGGTAGCACTTGAACTATTCGGCGAAACTAAATTCACATTACTTTACCTTGACATATCAATCCTTATCTCAAATAATAATATAATAGAAATTATAAGAAATGTTAAACTAAGTCCTTGGGTATACCAAGAAATGATATCGAATAGAATCATCAACAACTCGTTTGTATTGTCATTCGATGAATCAAATATAATTGCTGTGTCTTCATGCCATATCAACAACATACTTTAAAACCTTTGTGCGCAATTAGACAGGACACCGTCACCTTATTAATGACTATCTGTAGTTTTAATGATAACAGTAACGCGTTTTACGCTTTCGTTCCTTCTGTGTAGTGTTGGTTGATTTCGCCACAATCAGATTGTGCCATGCGGGTCATCAAAATGTGAATAATATTTTTGGGAAAGTAAGCGCTTAACTTTACTTGACCAAAATGACAGGAACGAGGGAGGAAATTCGGCAAACGCTTTCATCTATATATTAGCAAAGAAAAAATAAAGCATTGTATACTTAATAATTTAAGTATAATCAAATTTGTGTGATGCAAATATTTCTGTATTCGAATAAACACTGGTAATGTTACTGCAGTGAAATGGTAGCACTATAGGTAGACAAAGACTGAATGGTGTACATTTAAAATAAAAAAAAAATGAATATGTCATAGCTGGTCAAATTGACGAATGTTTCATAACACCACAAGGGTTAACAGACATTCCTAGAAGTTGGCATTCGCTCTTCGTGGGTAATTCCTAGTAATAATACGATAAATATAATCTTTTCTTCAATCTCAAAATTTAAGGTTGATCCCCTGATCAGTCAATTTTAGTCTTTTTTTTGTAATTTTTAGATTTTTAGATTTCTTATGTTAAGCCATTTCGAAGTCTATTCACAACCTTCATATTCCTTTCTCAATGCACTTCTCTTAGAAACTAGACAAGAATATGTACAAGGAATGCAAGCCACTTCTTCCACGAATTGAAATGAGAGGAGAATTTGGCTCATCTGTGGATTGTCGTGAAGGGGTAAGAACCCTTTCTTCTGTTCTGAGACAAAACATCCCTTCTTCTTCTTTTTTGAGGCTATGATTAACACTCAACAAGAACAACGCATTCAATCTCTCTGTTAAGTAGATAGATATTTGTCTCATGTGTTGTATGATTTTGAAATGTATTATTGTTATATCATATGAAAGCATTCCGAATGTAAGAAATCACACGTACAAACAAAATCCGGTAACATATCAAATGAAGAGTTTCTGCAAAGTGGCCAGGGTCATTCTTCCGGTACAACCTCAACATTCTATTTGTTGTTTATACTCTTCATTCCTCCAGGACAAGGGCCGTGTAAAAGCTTGCATCTTTTATGAAACGTTTTGGTTGCCAAGGCAGACGCCTGTTTCATCTCCAATGGAGCTGGAAAACTGCCAGATGAAATCTCATAAGGGTGCACGTTACAAAGAAAAAGAACTTTTATCATATTTAGATGAATATTACCGTGGTTCGAGAGGCGTTCACCGAGTACCACCAGTGCTGTTTCATGCAGACTCATGGAAAGTGAAAGATAAAACTAAGAAGAAAGCCAGCTCGCCTTATGCTTCAGGAAAAGAAACGGGAAAAGCCTCAGGCACCCAAGCTCACGCTACTAATGTGCCTTGTCATTCCATTGACAACGCACCCTGTGACAACCGTGGAACAGATGATTTGCTAAAGAGTATGAGTAAGAGTGCGCTTCAAGAGAAGATGGTGACAAAAACTGGTGAGGAAAATCAAATTCAATTGAAGTCAGTAGGACTGCCTTTGGAAAACGACGAACAGCTCAATCAGTCAGAGCCAAACGGGGGGACACCATCTTTAGCAGAAGTCTTAGCGGAGTTAAAGTTGGAATCAAATGGTGCCATAGGCAATGATTTCAGTACAAACTATCGGGAAGATGTTGACGACCCTATTGCTCAAAACAGAAAACACACAAAGGCAAAGGGAAGAAAGTCCAAAACAAAAATGGGAAAAGGAAAGGGGAAGGGAAACGATGAACCACAACAAAAAGGCAATTCGAGGGATGAATTTGTCACTCGTATTAGTTTAATGAGTGACAAGGATGTACAAAATGAGGAGGTTGACGACTTGCATAAACTCACCGACAATCAGAAAGTTGAAATCATGCGCAAACGGAAAGAACTTAAAGCAGTTGATAAGGTTGCAAGTTTTGTTGAAACGTTCGCGGATGTTGGAAAGTACAACATGTTCATTTTGACTGACTACATATACACGTCGTACCTACAACTGGTCGAACTAAAGAATAAAAAGTTCATTACCAACATACCTGGCGACCATGACATTTTGGTTATTTGGAAAGAAGTAGGGATTCTATTTTTTCAAGTAAAAAGTAACTTAAAAGGTCATGTGCCGAAGACTATTGTCGGAGATATTACACACGCTCTACAGCAATTACTGTCAGATAAATATGTATTCTGGCAGTCAAATAGAGATCTGTCGTTTATTTCTAAACTTCCAATTTATTGCTTCATTGCTGAACCTTTCTTAGAAGAGGCTCGTCTTGATGATTTCCATATTTGTAAGAATCACAAGAAATTAATCTTGACAAAATCGGTCTTTGAATCAAATGAGAGCTTCCAGTCTTGGGTACGTAAGAGCATTCTTGTCAAGTCAAATGATCTGCCATTTGAGGATGACGAGTATAGGTTACTTGCTGCTCGATACGTTGGTTACGCGTCTATGCAAACTTTACCAAATCCAATAAAAACGGCAGGTTGGCAGTTGGACCGCATCTATTTGAATCCGGAGCAGCTTTCAGTGCTCAAATATAAAAACAAATTTCAAATAATTGCTGGAAATTATGGCACCGGGAAAACTCTCATGTTATCGCTCCTTGCAAAGGATATCCTAACTACCAATGAGCAAGCTCTCGTGCATTGTATAACATGTTCAGACATAAGCAGGGAGGGTTTTTCCAATCCTAATAGCCCATTTCAGTCTCCTAACCAAATGATGAAGCTATTAAACAAAGAAATTAAAGACAAGGGGATACAATCCAAAACATTTGGACAAGTTTACAAAGATGTTTGCGACAATGTTCAGACTATTCCAAGAAATATTCTCGTTACTACTAAGATATTCTTTGAATCCCTTTCCAAATTGATTGATTCCAACGGCAGTTCGAGAGAGCAACACATTTTGTTAGATGAGGTACCTTTCGTCCTATTTGGAAATGAAAAAGAGTCAAGTGAGTTCATTCGTGAATTCATAAAACATCTAAGTACCAATGCATATTTCTGGATATCGATTGCTTCACATACTTACAAAGTTGACGTACAGAAGGAGGAGGATCCTGTCAAAACGTTGCAAGGAAACTTTCCCCATCCCTTTAAATTGACTTATCTTAAATATGCAATGCGTGTAAGTAAGAGACAGTTTCAGATGATCAGAGAAATAGAAAACTTCACCCAAGATGGACATCACAAGTTTTCAGAATGTGGACACGTAGTTGACGGTCCAATGCCACGCTTATATGCACTCAGTACCTGCAAGTGCAACCCAAAGGCGTCCGCCGCCCCAAACGACAAAACATACCTCCCATGTGACTGCAGCAGTAAACGGCTCACTGATGTGTTGAACACCGTTCTTAAATTTATCGGTAAAGATAGGGAAGATCAAATAGTAGTTCTTATTGAATATGGCGTCGAGGGTCCATTTTATAACAAAATGTGCAACATTGTAGACAATGCTTTGCAAAAAGAGAAAACGAATTGGGTCCTCGCGTTTAAATCGGATAGCTGTTCACCTGCCGTCAAAACCTCAGAAAATGAAAACGCTATCACTGTAGGGGATGGGCGAACATATCGAGGTTGTGAGAATCGAGTTACCATTGTTATTGATCCATTCTACATGTGTCAATGGTTCAGGACAGAGGGTCATGTGGGTGTCCCTACTATGGTTCTAACCAGATGCCTCAGCCAGTATATACATATCACTTGGCCAAGGGAAGAATGCCTTGATATTTGCAAGCAAGCATTAACAGAGTATGACAATATCATCGCGAAAAGCGGAGGTGCTAAAATATGGCAAGATATAATGACAGAATTTGTCCGACAGGCAAGACAAACGGCAACGGATACGGATACGGCAACGGATACGGATACGGGAACGGATATGTTGCTTGATGGACTCGTAGCAAAACGACTCATTATCGATTGCAGAGAAGAAAATATTTAAAGAGTTACGACGTAACGGAACGGACATACATACGGAGTTTTAAGAGACAAACAGCAATGTGGGAGGTGTAGTCTCATAGAGTATCCAAATTCTATATAAAGAGAAAAATTTGGCACAATGTTTTACAATAATCACTCAATGATTAACCTTGTGGAATATAGCATAGTATAGCCGATTGACAGGTTAAGATCATTTTATTCCGTTCATTTTTTTTAAATGTCATATGTTAATATACCCACGTACAGGCAGAATTATATAGAAATACGTTTCTTCTTGCTTTCTATTTTTTTACTTTGTCATATTTTAGAATGTGTCTTACATTTTTATTTTAACATGTTAAGATTTATCAGAATCGTGTAACTATAGAAATGGCTCTAGCTGGTTCAAATTCACATACCTTTTAGATTTCTTTGTTCTGAAGTTCCTTTGTTCTGTTTAAGATAGGAAGTACCACACTGAGATGTTTTTTTATTTCTATATAGTTTTTGTTACTATAAAATAAGCTTGTTCGGCTCATGTTGGGCTGCCATGTGGCTATATAGAGGGGTCAGTGAAAGTCAATTTCACCATTGAAAAGATAATTTCAGAGAAAAAGAAAAAGCACAACAATGTACCATAGAGGCATGCATATCTCAACAGCAGCATTAATATATACTAAACAGAGAACGCATACCCATATAGTCTATTCTATATGGATTATTTAGGGTTTACAGATTGTGCACCAGTTCCGCGAAATTATGGTCATAAAATCGATGAACCTGCATGGTAATATCGTGTTTTTTTTTTAAATCGGTATATTGATATTTGAATTTCGTCATACTGACGCACCTTACCACAGCATAGTCATGTTCGTCTCCACTTATTAGCAACGCATACAAATGAGATAACACACCTGTATAAACCTGGTGTTAGTGTAGCTGACGTGCATTGTTGAGCAAAGTTGCTCGACATATCCTGCTATTTTTTTGACATCTCTTGCACAAAAACACATCCTAATATGGACTTTTAGCTATGAGATATTTATAACATTTAAAACGTTGTGAATTTTAGTAAAATAGATGCTGACCCTGCAATAGCAGTCTGGTGATATCATTCTGGAAATTGAGCCGAATGTCTGTTTTTATCTTTAAAAGTGCAAACTCATTCATCCTTGAGTTAAGTAAATATTCACACAAACAGGATGAGAACATTAACAGCTAAGTAAACATGCCAACAACCTATTGTGAGGAAAGAAAGAGACTGATTAATAAACGAGTACTGCTTTTAAAGAGTATTTGTCATGATGGCATCATAAACCAAGCAATGTGATCCCCTTCATGCATGGAGTATAAAAGAAGTATTGTAGAATACATTTCCCTTCTGTATATTAGTGTCATATTATTGACACAGTTGTGACAATTTTATACATTACACTATCATGTCACGCTTCAAAGCACTTGAACTAGCAGTATGGGCAGTATGGTTATCATGTTTCTATTAGATAAAGGTAAGGACCTGTTCATACTGGCAGACCAATGCTCCAGATTTAAATAAAAAAATCATATAACATCACTATATGCAATCGTAATGAAATTACTTGTGGTAAAATTTATGACTTTTTTCTACGATAAAGTTCGATTTATGTGTATGGTTCGCACTTGGTATATGTTGGAATATTATTTTCATTTTCATTTCAAAGATTGGTAAAATTGTTTGATTGTATGTTCTATGATTTTTATATTTAAAAAAAAATCAAATTGGTAAAACGAAATGAATCAAAGTTGTATCACTATATCTATCTTGATTACGCAGTTTCCAAATTTGTCTATAAATATCCCATTAAGTGTTCCATGCGTTTTTACACCAACATGTATAATAACATAACCGGATTATCATAAATCAGTGTTTTTTTTTGGCACGCCTAATTATTACGTCAGGAGTTTTTTATTTGTATTATTTGTTTTTATTCAGAATGTCAATATATTCAACATGCTCTGTTTGTTGGTAAGCAAAAAAAAAAAAGTCAAGAATGGAGAAATAATAAAACCACTGACAACCATGATCATAGCCTACATTTAGAATTTATGATTAACTGTCAAGGCTTCCTGTATGTAGAGTTCCAAAATAAAACTCTTGTTTGTAGAAATATTATTTTCCTCTTTGCAAAGGTGGGTTTAATATTATAAACAAAATAGACAAACACATTTTCAGCTGAGTTGCCGTGATAACATGATTCACTTTTCACCACCAAATTTGAATACTTTATATCTTCGCCGTACGAAATGCTATGAGGATGTGGTTTTGGCCTACAGATGCAAAAACATGTTCAGCATACTAACTCAGGCACCAAAATTCAGCGCCCGAGATATACCGATGATGTTTGGAAATTAGCGTGCCGTTTGGGATGAATGGAGGGGAAGGCGGTTCACGATTGTATAATCTTTTCAGTTAATAGTATCACCCCTTCTACAACAAAACATTCTCACCCCAGCCCAACCGGCTTCAGACTGGCTTAAATAGACAAATATGAGTGCGGTAAACTGATCGTATAAGGTATTTTGATTTATAGAGGATACAATATGTGAATTAATGACAAATATCATCAAATATATGTTTTATTTTTCCTGCATATACATCAGACGTTTTTTACACTGAATACTTAAATGATCTTGTACTGAAGTGTAATAAGCACAAAGTTGTGTCCAACGGAATAAATCTAGATATATCAAATATGATGATTCTTCAGAATTTTTAGGAAAAAAAGACAATATTACACTTAAATTAAAATATGTACAGATTTAGATACCCGCGGCAACTCTCACAGGCCCTCAAAGTTTCCTTGCAGACATTCTTCACGCGAAAACATTCCACTGAAATAAGTAATCGTGTAGTAATCATCGCTAGCCTTGATTCCGCACGCATGAGTGAATGTCGTACCCAGACGAGGGGAAGAGAGCAGGGGATGGGAGTTGCGGGGGGGGGGGGGGGCCAACGGGAGAGAAAAAAACGGGGGCACGTGTGAAAACAAA
>JAAAKB020114303.1:0-12882 GCA_010014835.2 Apostichopus leukothele | reverse complement strand
ACACGTGAGAAACGTCAAAGAAGCTAGAATTGTAAACTCCTTGTTTGAGGACACTTAAATATGAGTCATGAAACCTCAACAAGTGGCAGGACGATTGACTAGTTATATTCTTTATAATTTACTCTTTCATTGGTCTAGATTATGTTAAAGTTTATCTGTAGAAGAATTTTCGTTCGTCGTTTTCTTTATATTAGTGGTCTTCGCTGTAGAGTAAATTCCAAAGAGCGAAATTTCAATCTTTGAGAGTGACCAGGATTACGACTTGTTTGTTGAGTGAATTCCTTCAAACTTAGGTTCAAAGTAATAGTGAAAATATCGTCTGGTTCAGAGCTATACATTTGCGTATAAAGAGCCACTCTTTCAGCTCGATTGAAATTCACTCCTGAAAAGAGTTATCCCCCATGGACTCAATCTCAAAGATTAAGAGTTAAGATATATTCTAAGTTTATCCTGTTCCTATACAGATTGAACTGTTTAAGTTGACTTTGTCGTATATATGTGCAAATGTAATGTTGTATACCGTTTATTTATATCATAAAATTTCAAGAACATATTAAACGGTTAATTAAACTTGACTGTATGACCCACTTACTCAGACATGAAACATATTCTGTCAGTTATTATAAATATTTATGCCCAGGTCATAAGAAATGTACACGCTGCTTGTATGCGTTACTTTCCTACTGGGCAAGGGTCTTCAAAACATTCATATTTTACAACAAATATGTATGACATGTAAAATTGTAACTACTTTGTTAGTGGTTATCCAATTATTTCTGCAAAGTACAAAAATGACTAATTATCATACCTTTTATTTTGTACATTAAAATATTTTCAGAATATTTAATAAATTAAATCACTCACCTATTACTAAAAGTTACATTTATTTACAGTGTTACATTATTTTTATTTACATTTTTTGGTTTTATGTTCTTCTTTATGACTTTTTATTATCCGAGAGATGTTGAAAGGATATTTTTGGTCTTCAAACTCGATAAAATATGAAAAAAACAAGAAAGAAAATGAAATGCCAAGAATTTAGTACGTCAATTAGGTTGTAGGAGGTCTATCGATAAATCTGCATAATGTTCTATAATCGAATCCTATAAAGGTTTAATTGTTCATAATTATATATGGATATTTGAATTTTGCAAATAGACTGTAACGTATACTAAATAATAAAATTTCACAATTTTGTCCCCTAATATGATAATAAATACCTACGATATATCATGTCCTATTAGGTTTATGTTCATACTGACAGTGTTTGATAGGTATACCCTGCAGTGTATTGTACAATGTGGATTGAGGCTTGTATTTTGATGATACTTATTGAAGTCACAACTGCTCACATGCCTGCATAAAATCCATACATCTGCATAACAATAGATTATCTAGGCCTACCTACAACGATATTATAGGTTACCAGCCTAAATACATTTCATTTTACACTCTCGTATCAAGTAGGCTAATCTAAAAGAGTATAAACCAACTCTAATGCTGAAGATTCTGTCGACACAAGCAATAACTTTCGATAATTTATCCAATGTTTAAAACTTCAATGTATTGTGTGATCCTGTAGAATAGCCCAAACGATCGTGTGTGAAGTGAGTGCTACAAAAATGAATTTATCCCCCGAGCCGTGATTTATGCAACCGGCAGATCGATTTACACTCGAACAACGAAGAACCGTGACACAACATTCTCCTCTTATGTCTTAAACTCCAACAAAGTTAAAAGATGTTTCGAAGTAATGCATGAAATTCAGGATAAGATCGATCGACTCTCGTAGTTAAACTTTTGGGTATCAATCAATTTCTAACCATTATTTTTCGGAAAAGAATTTCTAATTGATAACCATTTCAAGTTCCGGAAAAGAACGTCAAATGACAGTAGATGGCGCTGTTTCTGTTTAGTGAACTACATCATCCAAAAATGATAAAGTTAAAGACCTAACGCAGTTACATTGTTCAGTGTAATGGACTCCGAACGTCTCTCGCTATAGACCAGTAACTTGTCTTCGTGCAAGAGTGAAAAATAATGCTTAACTAAGATATAACAGTGAATTTCAGTCATAAAGGAAGAATCTCTGCAATAAAATTTCCAATACTTAGCATGAGAAAATAATGAACAGCCGATGTATTATGGCGTAGAAAGTAAATAAAGATATGACACTACTGCGTAAACACACAGAGCTTGGCTTTTTTTAAATTATCATTTATTATTGTCTCAATCGTAATGAGTTGATAATGTACCTTAACACCCACGGTGACAAGACCAACATCAACGGCCCGAATTTTATGTGCATAGTACAACCATGGAGCTATAAACCTGAGCTCCATGGTTGTACCATCTGTTTTTACCTCCATGGTTGTACCATGGTACAACTAACCGAGGCCTCGACGAATATCGTCATGAGAGAGAGAGAGAGTTAGTGTTACAGGCTGAGGTTTAGGTGTCGGATGTCTGAGTTATTTCGGGTATAATGGGAGGATTACACTACTTTAGGCGGTTGCGCATACAATGGAAGTTATATTATTATACAAACAAAGGGGAATCGGTCTCCATGGCCTATCAACCCTAACCCCTAAAACACTGATCCATCCTACCGACTGCAACCACGACTTCAAGATTCCTTAATATTCGGTTCGTATCCCGTAACGTTAACAATTCCCGAACGATTCCTTATTAAATCGACCAATATTGAAGTATAATATTTAATCAATGTTGGTCGAAATGACCAGCAAGGTTGGGCGAAATGACCATGCTGGTTGGGCGAAATGACCAACAAGGTTGGGCGAAAAGGTAAGCGTGAGGTAAGGTAAGGTGAGGTAAGGTAAGGCGAAATGGCAGTTGGGCGAAATAGTTGTTGGGCGAAGTGACCAGCTTCCGTCGGATGTCTTTGATGGTAAGTCATTCACTTTCAGACATTTGTTGTTTCTGTTGTTAAATGAAACAATAAGTAGTTCGTACCAATGAAAAGTACTACCGTGACAGCAACGTTCGTGGTCAGATATAACGGTTGTTTACTATTACAATGCAGTTTCGAATAATCATGCAACGAAGCTATTAGCTGTTAGTTGATATCTTAAACAATAAAGGTGTAACAGAAAGCAAACCGAAAAGGTCACTCTTCTATAAAAACTGGCATATTTTCATTCACAAAAACTTGTGCACTTCTACTTTATTAAAATCGGTTTTCACAAAACTGGGGCACGTGCACATACACTAATATTTTTTTGAAGAGGAATGTTGTATTTTCGAGGTAACGTCTCCATTCTGTCTGTCATGGGTGAAATCCGGTTGTTCATGAGCTGGGAGTTGAAAACAACTGCCATATACTTTCTTTGAAAACTCCTGTAATCAATAACATGTGCAGCGCCCTACATATATCCAAACTATTCTTTAATTAAACAAACGCCTGGAGCACTCATTCTATCGAAGTCTCTATACCCCCAGTATGTGGCTAACTTCGATGTCAGATAGTGTGTATACTGTACTACACTGCTGATTGTATGTGCAACATTGAATTAGTGTAGATTCTTAGGAAGTTTGGGCCGCGATCCACAAAATATTACCATACTCCATACGCTACAGTGGAATTCGATGAAGCTTTGAGTTTAATACATTGCAGATATTGTTTAATTCACAGTTGTGAAAGCATTGGGAGTTTAACTTACAATATCAACTTGGACGTTGTTCGTGGTTGTCAGGTAAATTTGATCTTGTTTTACTCGTAGTCCTTACCTTAGTGTACATGTTAACGTTAGGCCTAACAACATTACAACTACTAGGCACTGTCAGTGTAAGCGCAACTAATGCTTTGCCTAAGTCAATGTAAGTGAGGCCTATGCCTAATTTATTACGCCTAACTGAGGCCAGGCCTAACTTTCCAGAATAATGTTTAAGTCTTATTATAGGCCTGACAGTCAGACCAATTCATTTGTAAAACATTAATTTATTATTTGCCAATCCTGTAGGCTGTACTGCTTAGGCCCAGTAATAAGTATATCATACATACAGACTACTGTAACAACAGTTGATAGGCCTACTGTGGTAGTAACATAAGTAGGCACCAGGTACGTTGGCTTGCTATTTAGCAGGGCTGAGCCATTTATTAGTAGTGAAATAGGACAGGCCTAAGATAATTAATTAGACTGTACTATAGCCTAGGCTAGCCTGGTTTCAGCGTAACTCACTGTGTTAGACTAATAATAATACTTAATAGGCCTGCATGATAATAAATTTGGCCTAGTTCTGACCTAAGTTAGCATTAATAACAATTAACATCAAAGACAATACTACCAATCTTAGTGCTAATGACAAGCCTTATATAAAATCTTAATGTAGGCCTAAGCATTAGGTGTTGTTGCGATATTAAAGTATTGACATATCTTTTTATCAATTGAAATCCGTGTTTGCTCAGGATATCGTCTAACCCAGTCTAGACAATATTGCGATAGTGTAATCAAGAACACTAAACAAGACATTTCACAAATGTTTCAAAATAAAAGTAAGTTTCTTATCAATCATGGCTGAAATCACCAATTTTGCTCGCAACTAAATGAAATTCAGTGACTTTTATTTAACTGGCAACAATGGAAGACTACTTCTGAACCAGTTACAGAGATTTTGAAAGATTGCAACATGGCAGAAGATGCGCTGAAAATCTGGTCCTTCACAACATGCTATAACAATCACCACTATGCTTGGTCACTTGGCCTACAGTATAAATTATTTAATTTGAGTCCATTGAGTATTCTAGGAAATTTCTGGATATGTATCAACACCTTCTAACATTAACAGAGCTTGCTGTGTTAACACTATCCAACCCTTGTTATCCTAGGTCAAAATGAAGCCTAACCATCTTGGAAGTAACCTTTTAACTGATATATGTGTTGATTAACATTGCAAAACTTGAGAAATGAGGATTTGATCCTTATCATATCAGCCATAATAGATTTATGGGTCACTACGAGGTGGATTTCAAGTAGCCTAAATTTGGAATGTACAGACTCCAGCTTGTGAAAAAATGCATACTATCCTTTGTAAATGACCAAGGAAGAATATTTGGGGTAATTTTGTAATGCATTCATGATAATTTGGGAGAAATGTATGATGGTTGTTGTGTTCTGACACAAAGTTCAGGAGTTGCCCAAGTCTACTAGATACCTGATGCGCGAGCATACAAGGTGAATGAAATTGGACCTCAACAAAATAGGTACCACTCACTCACTTGAATTTTCAGTTAAGCCTATGAGAGTGTGTGAGTCATATGCCAAGCTGTGGACAGAACGTACAACATTTGTCTACCAATGTCAGGAATGAAAACTGAAAGTGACATGGTGGAATATGATGCAATTTGAAAATAATCATCTGGAAGTTTTACCTTACCGTTGGTAACAGAATTATTTAGGCAAATTTCTGCAGATATTTTAACCAAATACAGTGTCAATAGCCCGGGCTGGTTGTGCAAAACTTTTCATGCTAGTTCCACAATTAGCATGAAATCTGAGGCTGGACTACTACAATAGGTCTAACACCTACCATTAGATCAGTTCCTCAGATGCAACACTTAACTGGATAGGAAAACATGAAACTTTTATGACCTCATACGACATACAGTACCGTGTGGAAGAAAGCTGTAGGTAATGCAATAATGGCAGTTACCAAGCTCATTTCCTTTAGTCTATTATTGTGATTATCCCATTCATTGCGATATTTAAACTATTAAATATCTGAGAGCCTGTTCCATGCAATGAATGCTGTGTAATCTATTCATCTCCACAGAGATGAGAAGTCCATTGTTTGGTCTGTGCAAGCATAGCGATAATCCTAGTTAATGCTTATTAGCTAGTCACAAAAAAAAATTTGATCGTAGTGAAAATGACAAAATTAGACATAAAAGTTCCAAATGCTGGAACTGACAATCTTATATGAGAATTAATAACTCATATATCTTATAAACTGTTGGAAAAACAATATAGCTTCTATCTTTTTTCAGTTAATGTCATGCTGTTTTGCAACCAAAGTGTAGTATGTATGATATGGCTGCAGTACAATCCAGCATATTGCTATTTACTAAAAGTAACATTACCAAGAAGTTTCATGTGCATGACAGGTTCCAGAACTTTTCCCAAGGCTTGTAGTTTTGTCCATGTATATGGTAGCCAAACCGGTACTGTGATAGAATGGTATGAAGCTGACAGTGCATAGATTGACTCTTTCAACTGGTGGTTATGATAAACAACGCTTTTTATATATTTATTTATTTATTTATCTATCTATTTATTTTTTTATTTATTTATTTATGTTGTTGTGTGTTTGTGCATGCTTGGTTGTACTTCAATGGAGCAGTAATGATAACGGGCAAACATGTATATCAATTTGTGTACTTCTATCGTGTAGTTTATGAGTGAAGAAACCGCTGATTGCGATCCCTCACTTAGGCTGCTTAGGTGCGTTGTGCGTTGACGGCATTGTGAAGTAAGCCTAAACTAGCATTCCAAATTTTTAAAACAATTTAGAGGTGAAGCATCGAAACTGTATTAGCCTCAAATGTATCACTTTTCTTGGCCTGTCACATGTCAAGACCGAAATTCTGCCTAAAGTCATCCTTCACTTCTATATAGAAACAACAGAATGATATTTGTCTGTGTTGCTGTATGAACTATATTACCCTATAGAGGCTAATGATATAATACCTGTAGGTTGGACCAGGGAGCTGCTAGAGTAGCAGCTCCCTGGTTGGACTATGTAAAAGTCATTACTGGTTTTCAATTTTTGTAGCAGTTTTGCCCATTTTGCAGAATTCTAGCATTCTGTTATGTGATGCCAAATAAATTATTACCTGATTGAAGAAGACACAAATATGTCAATTTAATTTGAACCATGTACGTACCATCAATGTTACATAGATACTGCTTGTTATTTGAAATGGTGACTATTGTTGTCAGTTATGAAATGGAGTTTAAATAAGACTTTATGTATGTTGTATATTTGAAAGTACTGGTGCATCATAACTTATATGGGAAACCACAGCTGCACCAGTTCATCATAAAAACTTTGATGTAACTTAGTTTAAAAATTGATGTAATTTGAAAATTGGTTTATATTACTATATGGATCTTTGAGTGTTATTTTGGCGTATTGATAGATCTTGCCCTGCAATGTAAGTAATGACTAAAAATGTTTTTGATGAAATTTCCAGATTTGCATTAACAGGGCAACATGTTACAGCCCCTGTCAGGAGAAAGTTGCTCTAGGTTATAACATTTTTTAGGAAGCTACTGTAGTTAACATCCAAATGAACAAACTGGTCACGATATCAGAAAAGTAAATAAATAAATAAAGATATGGTTGTCCACCGAAAGGAAGTACCACTTGCAATGATGAAGGTACGTTACAGCGACCAGGAAGAGGGCTGCAGTCATAATTTTGTCAGATGTAATCTCTTTGAGATGGACTGTTAGGCATTGGAAAGGAAAAGGGCAGGATATCACGTAACTCTGCCGAGGATGCGGTCATTAGGCTATCATAATTGTTGAAATGCGATGTGACAGGTTAGAATGCACTTTCATAATATCATCATGAGTGATAGGACAAACCATGGGGTGAGTTAAATCACCTGGGTTGTACTTTATTACTGTAAGGAACTTGTAGTAAACTAAAGTGCATTGTTAGTTCCAGTACAGTCTTGCAATGTTCAGATCTGCATTTAATGTAGCTTGCAAAATGTCTTAAGGTTAGTAAACAAATTTGAAGATGTTAATCTGTTGTAGGTCTGCTACACATTCATGGCAGATGAAGCTAGAAATTATTTCTCCTCTAGTGTGCCATTAGATTTTAGGTTGAAGCTATTTCCAATTGGCCATGAATTTTTTGCACTAATCATTGACTATATCATTTTAGAGTAGAAAGTTGATGTTCTGCAGCTCATTTGCACAGTGTAGTATGTCAGAGACAGTACTTAACCTCTGGTGGGTAAATGCACTAGGGTTGTCAGTTGTGACCTGGCAATAATCTATATAAATCGAGTAATCGAGTATCCCAACGCAAAATACTCTGTAAATTGGTCAAAGTGTGCTATACGAATCGAAACATGTATCACAGTTTTTTTTACAGGTACCGTAGTATACAAGACAACTTTTGAGTCTTCAAGACTGCTACACATAATTTTAATACTAAATTATCCCTTGATTTGTACAATTTTACTAATGTCAAGTAAAAAGAAAACATCGAACAAAGTTTCTCGTCAGCAGAGAAGGAATACTGTAGAGTACCTGCTATTACTGTGTAATATTATATCCTTATATTTTCTCTGTATTGTTGAAGTGGCTGCTGTGTCTAAGATCATTCCAAGGACTATTTTTCAATACACTCTTTAGTACCTCAGTGTCAAACATTTTGTCTGCAAGAAGAAAGATGTTATGTATGGGAACAAAAAGAATTTTGAGGGTCAAATTCTATTGATTCCTAAATAGGACTGATGCTCTGCCATTGTCAGTTGTGATATGAATTGTTCTGAGTGGAAAGTTTTGGAGGTGAAAAGGTGGCTATGAGGAGTGAAGTGTAAGATAACTATATATATTACATTTCATTCATCTTTGAACTGCAAGGTTGCTTCATAAAATGTGCTTTTCTGACTTTGTGGAACCTTCCCAAGCCATCACAATGCCAGAAAAATCCAGGCGGTATTCAGCAGCAACAAACTGTAACAAAATATCAAAAATATAAAATATAAAAAAATGCACCAGTCTGTTCTGTGAGCCTGAACTGCATCAGTTTTCAAAGTCACAATGACTGATTTCAAAGTATGCAATGTAAAAATGTTAGCATCAAAACTTTATGTCTCAAGAACAGACATGTCTATACACATAAGAATTCTGCAGATCTATCAAGTAGCGTTGATGCTACTGTATTATTGTACTATAGCAAAGATCAGTTTTCATGGCCTTAGTCCTCTAAATTTTACAGTAATGTACAGTATACAGCAGTATGCTGAAACCAAACTTTCCATTAAAAACTGATGGGCTCTCATTGCTTGAAGTTTTAATAGCAGGAGCATGTAAATGTTATGAATGACTATGTAAACCCTGAACCCCCAAAAAGTGTCTATTTTTCTAAACATACTTGTAAGTAAAAGGAAAAGCAAAGTTTACATGCTAGTGGGGTTATGGTCTTGCTATAAATAGATTATAATTTTAAACAATCTCAAAGTAAAGGACTCTGAATTTACAGAAAAAGTCATCTGAAAGTTCATTTCTGTGAAATAGCTGATTAAACATCTGACTATTACAAAATCCAACATATGAAAGTGATGTGTAGGAAGAAGAACAGAAATTGCATCTGCCTTTTTGTAAAATGCTATGGGTAGATCTAGAAGGAATAGGGCAATGACCCCGAGTGGATCATCAGGGGAAGGGGAAGGGGAGGTGTGGTGCCATGCAAGAATGTTACTAATTGTTATAGACTAGGTACATAGGAGTGCACATACTGTATGTACGGAAGACAACTAAGTATCCTCATTCGTTTGTAAACCCAAACCAGCAATCTGGGATTTCACAGGTAGACCAGTGTAGTTCATCCGTATAATCATGTAATTTTGGCATGCAAAAGGTTTCTTACTGTTGTAAACTGGAGATTTCCAACTCATTTGAGAAAATTGTTGAATGTTTTATAATGTCCCGTGGACAAAATTTGCTGATTACCTTTATTACTTCACATATTGTCCTCATTTTTGTGAGAATTACAACATTTCACAGATAAGAAAACTTGTTCTGGAAATATAAGTTTTATATAGTAATTCACTAAGTTCATGGACGTATGTACAGTAGATTTACAGAGTTTCTGTAACTTTCTCGTCTGTACAGATGACAGCGAAGCTCTCATTCGTGTTTCCATTTATCGTAGATATGGGAACTGGGATGGTAGGCCTATATAGTAATAAGAATATACTGACGGTAAAATGATGGATTAAATCATCTATTGAATAATCAAACAGCTATCTCTATGACAGCTTTGTAACCTAGCAACCAGCTGCTTGAATGATTTTGGTAATCAGCAATTATTTGTTCATGATCTATTAGACAACACAGAGGGAAAGGCATTGAAGACAGATCTTGTTTGAGATACATGAGGTACTGTACATGTAAACGCCTAATGTACAGTATTGCAATTGCTAGTTGACACATTTCACTTGAAAGGGTTTTCATTGAGTAATGTCATGAAAATTCAATTCAGTAGAATTCAGACCATTACTATTCGTTAAATCGTCATCGTTCATGTACTTTACATGGGCAACTGCTGTACATAAATCCCCAAACTAACCTGGCTTGAGTATTTACTTCATACATCAGTTTTTTTCTCTTCTTCAAATTTGACCTCTAACTATTCACTGTAATTATATGTTTCTTTTATGTACTTCTTATCCTATTTATAAATTTATATTTATAAAATAAAAAAATAAAAAAATGCCCTTTCTCCTCACAACAACTGCACTCTCTCGCTCTATCACGTTGAGATCTCTTGGTAACCTTTTACGCACCGTTCTTTTGCAGTGTCAGGCCCATTTCGGTCTATCGCCCTCCTTCTAATTCTACCATCCAAAGTGAGTGGACGTGCAGAAATTCCATGTAGGAAAATATCACCTTTCGTAAACAATCAGAATTCTAGCGAGGATCTTCATCTTCTTTTACCACCAAAGCTTTCTCCTTTATATACAAAGCTTGGAAGAATATTAATTTAATTTCGGTGTTTCTGGGAAAATGTTTCTTCCCTGTTTGTTGGCCTATGTGTTTGTGTGGGTACCAGTAGCCTGAAATTGCATAGACTATAGTCCTCCCCTCCTCTCAGTGTTGTATAGTGTAATAGTGTTTTGCCCTTATCTTTCTGGTCTTGTTTACCTTTACTACAGGCTAGTTGTTTGTGGGGTTTTACGTGTCAGTTTCGGTAGTTTTCCTCGGCTTTGTCTTTGCAAGGAAGTTAGTTGTCAAATGACTCAGGCATGAAATTACCGACTCAACAACTTTGTCTTTAAAAAAAAAATCCCCAGGGCCCTTATATTCATATTTCAAGGAATCACTTTATGTTCTACAGGTAATTTTAAGCTTTAACAATGGAATACTTAAAAATTATCCCATACTTTCTCGCTCTCCAGCTCACCCTGGTTTTTTTGAAATGGAAAGTCGATCAGGCATACATGTATTAATGGACCACTCTACAGTTAACAGAAACAAAACTGGTAATAAACATAAAACTGGGTTCTGCATAGAATCTTGCTTTATAGTACTGTAAATTAGTGCATACTTATGCATTTTCTGAAGCTTTGATTAGCAATGTCAACCGTGTCAAGTTCCGGAATCAAACGGTTTATTGAGTGTACTTCCCTTCGAGTCCGGTGAGTCATCTCGTCATCTCGGATCGGAACAAAATTAATTATGAAGAACATTCTGTTGTACGTGATTCCGTGCATTTCACAGGATTCACCCCATCCATCTTCAGAGAGCATTCCTCGTGCCTCTCTGACAGTTTCCTCGCTGTGACTGATTTGAGATTTCACTGGGTTTGGGGTTTTTATTATACTCATGTTATAATCTGAGAGCAGCAGTCGGTATTCACTGCCACCTAACACAAAACGGCATTGAAGGTTTTATATATTCCTTTTGAGCTGTAATATAAAAGATTTTCTTCATTCCTATCATTCATCTGACTACATTCCTCTTCTGTACCTGTCTCTACACAAATTGTGCACTTTTCATATCTAACTAATCTGTAAAAAATTGGTAACTTTTAGTCAGCACTTGAACCCTCACCGATTCACTTTCGGGGAAAAAGGCCCACCGCAACTTCCTCTGGAATCTGCCTTTCAAAAGCTGGACATTTGCTTCGTAGCTCTGCCTTTACATCAAGTTGGCTTGTCTTCTGAAGTTGTCATGCTTGCAACTGAGTCTTGTAAACAAGTCTCCCCTCACAGTGACTATCAATGAGTAACTATTCCATTCTTGAATGCTAACCAACTTTCTTGTCTCTTTCAGTTTTCAAGATTTGTTGATAATTTCCTTGTCAGTTTCTCTGCATTAAAACAATTCTTCTCTTGCCTGTCTTCTCTCTATAAGGAATCTTCTGTTTCTAACCAATCCACTATTGGACAGTCAACTTATACCCAGGCTGCAACCCAGTGTCCAGTATTTGATATATACTGTACATCATATGTACATCACTTCCCATTTTCTCTTCAATCTACCATTCGGAAGTGCCTCACTCCCAATTCTTATCACGTACTGTGTTTAAAATACGTTCTTTGGATTTATCCTGCTGCTGATGCATGAAGCTATCATGTTGTTACCGATCTATAAATAGAGACTACACATGAACTGCAATTTTTATTTACCTAACGAACATACTAAACTATATATCTAGACCATCACAGACAAACATATATACTTCTCACAAAATTGAATGAAGAGAGAAGAAAGCTAATGAAATCGCAGTCTCAACTTTACCCTTGGGCAAACTGAAAACAAATTTTCTGGACGGATTGACATTTGTCGCAAGGTTCCTCTTTTCTCATTACACTTTGAGGAAACCGCTGGTTAACTCAATTTTCCACTGGTTGCACATATTAGACACTCGTAGCCACCAATCGTCCAATTGCTGCCCGCAACGATGAAACAGAGGTTCAGTTTTCATTTTCTTTTTCGATTTTTGTATGTTGGGTCACGACAGATATAGCTACAGTAAGCTGCACGTAGAATAAGGCCGAATCTCGAAAGAGAAGTAAAACAATAATGTTAGTGAGTGATTGTAAGTAAACCATCCAAAACTTGCAGAGCATGGACTAGCTCTTCTTCAGAAGAGACGATTGCTTAGAGCCCTGGACTC
>JAAAKB020114192.1:0-12884 GCA_010014835.2 Apostichopus leukothele | reverse complement strand
ATTAACTGTCAATAGCTGTTGTATTGGTTCTGTGTGGGAGGGGGGGGGTCTGTTGTATGGTTATGGGTCTCGGTCGCAACTATCAAAAACTAGGTCAGGGCAGATACAAATTATGATAGCTGGTAGAATGGGGTCGAGTTCAGTTGGCGCAGTATGAGGGTTTCTAGGATATCATGTGGAAGTGGTAGCCGATTTAACGTTACAATGCCCCCATTCCGATCGTTTTAAAGTGACATGTCACAACACGAAGGATTGTAACATAAAATGTAGCGTTTTCAGTTTTTATCTTATTACACCAGATACATTATGTAATTTACCACATAATTCAGCAAAGGAGATTTGGGCTTAAAGCATTGATGTCAAGTAATTATGTCGTTTAAAAAAAAAAAAATTACTTGAGCTAAATGGGATGCATTATATTACCCACAGACGTCAATGTCCGGATAAAGTTACAATGATGCGCTGCGTAAAACCTAGTGTCAACAAAAACATTTTCCTCGAATCTTGATACTTTTGGAAATCAAATTCATTTATGCCCATAGTAATCTTTTTACCTCCTACTGTTTTGTCTTAAAATGACAAAAGAAAAACAAAACTAAAATTATATCATTTAAATCTGTATCTGCAAAGCTATATGTTGCCCAGGTCAACTAGGATTTCCTGGATCTAATTATTTATGGCTTTTTAACAAATAAATAATTAAGTTTCTTCAAATCTACGATTTTCTTTATTACTATCAGTAAAGTATACAGTTGTGCCCAGTGGCATTAGAGTAACATTACTCATCTTTGTTACAAATACATTATCCAATCGTTTTTTCTTCCTAGTACACGTGAGAAAAGCCCCACGGGCAGTTACTCGTTTCCCGGAATGGCGCTATATAAATCTACATTATTATTTTCATTATTAAAAGGAGACCTTGGGAAGAGAAAGGCTAGATTTTCAAAGAAAACACAAACTTGAAATTTATTCACACCCCTTCATTTTACAGCAATAACTGCGAGCAAATCTTCTGGTTTATCAAAATTACCTCTTTGTGTCCCAATAATCTTGGATACTATAAAATCCCACTATGCATTTCTTTTACAAGACTCTGCCTGTTTTACAGTAGTTGGTTTGACAAAATTGCCACATTGAAGATACCAACCCAACAGATAATGCAACAAAAAAATCCCAGACATGCTTGAAAGTTTAATCCAGGGACCTAAAGTCATCTTGATGTAAAAGCATCGAGCATTTAGAGAGTATCAAGTCTACTATTTATTCAAGAAACCTCGGACAGACACTTGAGACTAGAGAGGAAAATGTCAAAACTAGGATCTAAAATTCACTCCCTCAATTACCAACTTCTTTTAATCCTTTGACTGCCTCCCCCATTTGCAATGTTTGCCAAACACTCTTAGATGAAGTGCGTAATCTCTCTTTTACACATGACATCAAACTCTTATGAGATTAGTTCACACACACTCACATATGTACTAGCAGTGTTTGATATACAGTTGGTACTCTGTTGCCACAAGTTTTCCTTGTCAATCCAGAAGCTTTGGCTTAGCACAGATGCAGCTGTGACTACTATTAATCCTTTATCTATATGGTAATTAAACTGTTCTGCCAATTTTAAAAGCTAGTGTTAGTTGTTATCCCAAATTGACCATATAAAATTAAAACAAAACCATTTTTTTCTCGATTTGTTGTTCAATAGTTTGATGATTCCATGTTAGAGAGTAAACAACCCTCTGAATTTAAACGGGAAATACGTCCATTCTGGCTCACAGAATCTCACAAGCGGGATCCCGACTAAGGTTCCCTTTGAATTGTTACCTGTGGTGGAGCGTGGTTAAGGCATTAAGTGTACAAAGTATTACTGCTCTGGTTGTCATGATAAACTTACCATGCCATTCGTCTATCCAGGCAAATGCTTGCCTATGTCCAAGGACCAAGATATCCCTGATTGCCTGTGGAGCAAAGAGCAGATAATTATTCACATCATCTGAGACTGAACTGGACCAATATGGACAATTTCGTACCCACGTATCGACGAGCTCAATTCGCAATCAGTGATGTACGCACGGCTGTACAAACACAAGTGTACGCACAAGCTCGTCTTGGTTTATTAATAATGTTGCATGGATGAGCATACCAGCAAGTTCAACAATGAAGTTTTCTTGCTAAAAAATGCAATCCTAACGGTACAGTAAAAAAATCATGCCGATTCTCTGACTGACTAGCAAAATCTACTGGCATTTAGCCAGTTAATCGCCTCTGGCTTTCCCTTACCCACCCTTCAAAATGTTAAAAAAACATAATAATAGCAATGCAGCTTATGTTCTCTTAAACTTTTGTTGAAATTTAAATCTCAGAAAATTTTGAAGGAATTAATTAAGAGCATGTACAGATGATAATCATGCAAACAGGAAATTTGAGGACCTAGATCGCTTGGATCCAGTGAAGAGGGAAAATAATTTAGATTCAAATTAAACGGATTGGGTTTCCTGCATTGAATGGAAAATAATTGATTTGTGAGAAAGGCATCTGAGAGAGCTACAGTAAGTGCTGTTAACTAGGAATTAACGTACATCACAGCTAGTATCTGGGGGGAATCCAAATGGTGACAGCTCAAGATAAATTGCTTTGTTCAAAATGTTGATTATATAACAGTTTCAATAATATTAACTTGATGATATCTTCATGGGGGGGGGTGGGGAGGGGTACAGAAATAGTCACACAACAAGGTTTCAATGAAGATGCAACACTGAACCGAGTGCATTTGTAACAACAGAACATGTTTTTTAAAGTTTAAATCAAAAGTTTCGGGATTAAATTGGGACAAAGTGATGGAATATTTGGATTTATACTGCAGCTTGCTAATGTTAATACACCATTCACAACTTTGATTGAATATGAAATTACAGAGATAGGAAAACAGTATCTTTAGTCTCACATCTATCTCTGTAATTTCATATTAAATCAAAGTTGTGAATGGTGCCCTCAGTCCCTAATCCCTCATGAAGGCAAACAAAACAAAACAAATAGCAAAAGGGGCAACGACCATGGAGGGATGAGTTCAATCTGTGATAAAGTATTTTTGGACTTACTCGATGTGCAAAGTTCTCAACCTTGGATTGAAATCCCCAGACTTCAAACTTCATTTTGATCGCCTTGTATGAACACATCACCGGCTTGGTATTTTCCTGAATAATGATATAAAACAAGAAGGATGAGTAAATGATTAAGAGCTTTGCTTCCAATTAGTAGACCTGTCTGAAAACTATTATACTACAGTTTAAGATGCAAAACTTCGTTTACAGGTTAAACTATCGGCAAAATCGCAAAGTTTTCTCATAGGAATAAAACTGCAAGGGTGAATGAACTGAGATGCGTTCTAACCTATGGGGTTCCATACAATAACACCAACTGTTAGAATATTTCTTACATATATATTCAATAACATCTGGTGTTAGAATGTACTTTTACATACCATAACACAGGATACTGCTTTTACATACAATTACACAATACTTCTTTTACATTACATACAATTACATTCTGTACATACGATAACATTCTTTTACATACCATAACACCTATATCTTTAACATACAATTACACCTACTGTTAGAGAATACTTCTTACAAAATAAATACAATAACATGGAATACTTCTTTTACATTCAATTACATTCTTTTACATACCATATCACCTAGATCTTTAACATACAATTACACCTACTGTTACAACTACATTCTGTTACATACAATTACACCTAGTCTAGTTAAAATTACATTCTATTACATACTATAACATAGAATACTTCTTTTACATACAATTACATTCTTTTACATACAATTTTACACCTGGTCTACTTAAAATTACATACAATTAAACTTACTATTAATAGAATAGTTCTTTTACATACAATTACACCTACTGTTAGAATACTTCTTTTACATACAATAACACCTACTTATTTTACATACAACTACATGTAGTGTTAGAATACTTCTTTTACACACAATTACATTGTTACATACAATCACACCTGGTGTTAGCATACTTCTTTGACATATATAGAAAAGTGCCAATATTTTCTTACCGAGTCTCTACATATTTACTGATATCAGTGTTAAGACTATTAAAAATATTAAAAATCTCCGCTACAGTTTGTAGGATAGATAATCTATATCATTATAAGAGATATTAAGTAGTATCTGACATGGGAAGCGTGGGAAACTAACACGATTGGCTTTTTAATGGTTAACGGTTAATACATATTCATATTAGCTGAACACAAGTCAAGAGGCTGGAGGGAAGAAACCTTTCATATCTTTCTAGCACACAGCAGAAGAGGAAACTACTGATTCTTTATTTTACATAACCATGGCAATGTCCCTGAGGTTTTTCACCAAAACTAATATCGAAAAGGTTCTATAAAACTCGGTTAAAATTCTACCCCTATTTCAAAGAGGTTAAGAAGAGTTTAATATCTCAATAAAGAAGACGATGAAGATTATTGAAAACCTTCAGGTGCCATTAAACATAGTCTGTCTGTCTGTCTGTACGTATCTAGTTTACATTGCTATTTCTGGCGGGTAATGAAATGGAACTGATGCATCCGCTCACCCACAGGGAACTTTTGCAACTTTCAATCCTTTCCCATGTAACTTTAATCTTACCCTCGGCGATAACATGAAACAAGGGAATTTTACGATGACATTAACGTCAAAGGTGTTTTACCTTTTGACGTTATATTATATAAACTCTACTCCTGTTTTATGGAGGTTACAGAGAGTTCACTTGGAAATACAAAGCTGGAAGTTGCATTTAAGAATCACTCAGACATTTTTCAGATTTCAAATCTGCAAGTCTACACTGTAACCAACACTATACTTGATCAAGTCTTCAGAGCCTTGGGTATTACACAATCTGCATGATATATCCTGAATAGAATAAGCTTTTCCTCAGCTGTTTGTGCCCGCTTTAACGTTACTTCGGGGGCAAATTTTTGGTGATCTATTCCGTTTGTCCGTTGGACAAATTGGTCGGCTGTATTGAGATTGTTTTGGACGCCTTTGACGACCGTGTTTCTTTCCAACAAGCCAACTTCAATGAGTTGTGTTTGTAACCATGGCAATTGTTTGAGAGCTGAGTAAAGTCTATTATGACGTTCAAGGAAAAGTGAAGCGGCGAACATGAAAAGATGACTCACTTATGTCACTTTTGAAGCGCCCTCATTATTGAAAAGTAGCAATATAGACACTAATATAATAAAAAAAATATGAAAAATAAAAATGAAAAAAATCAGGGAAACATTTTCTGCCTAGTTATTTCACAGATGTTACAAGAAAATGTTCACTCTTAAACCCAGGGTTTAACCTTTTAAGTTAACTAAGAAATACTGTTTAAACTTTAAAAATGTTGAATTCAAATACCTACCCTCCAACCTTCCTCTAATGGACCTCTGTCTGTTTTCTTGGATTTGAACTTTCTTAGATCCTGCAATTCAGAAAGAAAAACAAAAATTATAATAAAAAAAAATCGTAAACATAATTTCATCACTGCATCAATGTGGGATTCCTCGCCCACTTGACACATCTACAGTGCCCCCATACCAAGCCCTGCAGAAAACATATGCCCTATATATTTAATGCTTTCACAGCAGATGGTCATGAAATCATTGGTTTAACGTAATAATTTGCCGGTAAATTTCACGCAGAGGCAGCTGATTCTCTTTTTATAGTGATAGATCTCACCACTCTTAACCTTATCTGAATTAGTCCCCGCTTTTTAGTTGGTAAACCTACTGCATTGCCTTTGAATAAACAAAAACATATTAAACAAACAATATTGAAACAAACTACTGATATTTCTTCAACAAGCAAATTTAATGGCAGCTGTTTTTCATCCTGCTGGAAATGATAAAATCTTCTGGTTTTTATCAAGTTTCATAACGTGTATTTCCGACAGATCTCCACATCTTTTATATCTTGCATAAATTAAAGGCCATCTTTATCATATATTAAGAAGTACTCTTGGCAAACTGCCATCATACAGGCCTATAGATGTTAGGAAAAGCATTTCAAGGTAAGACAACTTTATTTTTATTTTGTAGGGGTGGGGGGGGAGGAGTGGGTTGGTTCAAAATGAAGTTCATATGAACAATCCACTCTAAGTCTCATAATATAACTTACAGCATACAGCCAATGCGACATGACGTCAAGCCAAAATGAACGGCAAGTAATTTAGTTTATAGCTAAAGTATAACTATACCAGTACATTGCAAACAAACAGGAGAGAATTAGCAAAAGCCTAAGCTTAGCTAATGATTGAGTACCTCTACAACACCGTTTATACCTCTAAAATGCTTTTGATAAGAAGTACCTCTACAAAGCCTTAGTCGATGACAACAGAAACAGGACTTGGGATTTATAAAAGATCTGTTCAAAGCCTTCTATAAAAAGTCTACACTTAAACATGAGTCGCATCTAAAAGCAAGTCCAATAGCAGCAAAACAGTAATGTTTTCAGTATAAGCTCTACTCAGCCACTCATATACCTACAGTACTGGTTTATACAAAATTTGTACTTTGTTGCTCTAAAATCCCATAAAATTGCACCTCACTACCACCTTCAGCAGTCATTAGTTTTCATTTCAAATAATGGAAGTTGAGAAAGTTGAGAATTTTTGTGTACAAGTTGGTTTCAATACATGTGGCAAAAAAGTTTCTGTTGAGAACCAAATGGAATAGTTCTCTCTGTGAAATCAATTTCTAGTTTGGTCTTTATTGTTTTACTCCATTGCAATCCAACTTTGAATTCTACTGCTTTTTGTAGATTTGGAAATACAGCTGCCCAACTAAAATGAGTTGCATCAAATGCTGATAATTACTATGACAAATAAATTATCGTCAAAAAAAAGATGTCTGTAAAGATTTTCATGCATCGGTTGTCAAAATTTAATTCAGGTCTACTTAAGGTCCTAGAAGAATACTCGAGAATGTTTGTTGGTATTAAAAAGTAATCTGAACCAGCTGGATTGATTGCCCGAGATGATTTATACTGCTGGTATGACTAAAGACTGTTAATCAAAGTTTAATTAAAATTGGTTTTATCTCAAGGATCATAGTTCTTGGTAATTAGAACATTAATTTAGTGCAGATTGTTCCTCGGTTATTTGTCACAAGATGACAACGTCAAAACCAATCGTTTGCAAATGGTTTAACCCTTCCTTATATGTTCTACAAAAAAAGTATTTTCATTACTTTGTTCAAATGCCAATCACTCTTCCGTTGCCTAAAAACATTCATAGAATTATACAATAACCTTTAAAATTTACAGATTGTAACGAGATATGTTTTTGACCCTAAGGATGACGGTTTTTTAACCCACCGCTGCAAAAAACATTGCATCGCAATGATTTTGAAATACATAGAATTCTAGAATCAGCAACCTTCTTCAAACAGAGAAACTAAACAGCTAGCTTATCAATCATTCTATCAAAAATATATATGAATCAAAAATCAAATATCAAAACAATTGTGAAGAGATACTTGAAGAAAGTTTTGGCTCTAACCGTCCTAACGAACACTCAGGAAGTACTTACTACGTCTAAACTACCGGTAAATTGATCAAAACTGAGACGTCATCCAACCTCTTGTAGACAAAAGTGGGACTGGAAGCATGAGTTCGGGGAATCACTTATACCGTATGGCATCGCATTATGTGATGCAAGACGAGCAAATGACTGTATGTTAAGTAATGTACAAGGATGCATAGCATAGCATAGCAAATCTAGAAACCATATTAATTTATAAGCCACAAAGGTTGAAAAAAGCCTTCAAACCTGCTACGCAAAATTTAAGCTCTCTATATTATTCCCAGGAGTGGGTAACCTCTTTTTGGGGGGGATTTTGTCACCTAGACACTATTTTCATAATTAGTGTACTGGCAAGACTGTACATTACTCAGAATTAATTTTCCTTACATATTACATACAGTACAAACAGGGCATTGTCTCCACCCATCTTTACAATGGGATTCAATTATGGTGGTCATCTGTGTTAAACCACAAATGGTAACATCATAAAACTGTCGAAGTTTCCAAAACTGGTTTCCTGAAGAAGGTTCTTATCGTCAGTCAACACTTTCCTTAAAAGTTTAAAGAAGCAGCCTGTGCAACTTAAACTGTTTACCTGTCTTGTAATGAAAAATGCTCTGCTACACCTTGTAGTGATAGTTTGAGAATATGTGACTATTAAAGTATTCTATAGTAAGTCTTCAAAGTATCATTTTTAGGGCAACAACTAATCTTCTTTAAACTCACCGGGTCAACTTTCTATTTTGACGTTGTCGGCAATTACTACTGTAAACGGCCGTAAACGTTAGACAGGAATTCCCGTTGAACTGCGGAATATGGGTGTCGTATATTTGACAATGCTGACAGAGGGCAATAATATGACACCATTTTAAATTAAGTCTTGACACCCACCAAAGACACTCATTTAAAACAAGTCATTACAGCCACCAAAGCCAGCGATTTAAAATAAGTCTTGACACCCATCAAGGACACCCATTTAAAATAATTCTTGACACCATTAAAGAAAATCCATTTAAAATAAGTTTTGACACCCACCCAAAGACACAGATTTAAAATAAGTCTTGATATGCATAATTACAATCAGCTTGATCAGCATGAAATTGATTGACAATTAGTGATCAGCATATCACTGATGACTCACATCGACCATCTCTCGTCACACATCTGATGCTGGATAATGGCCCGAACAATTCTGTAAACCACTGATTACTTGATCATTCACTCATTCACATGTTGGTAAATGGCAGTATAGCAGTATGTTAGCTCACACCCCTAGCCTACACTGTACCCCAACACACACCCCCCCCCCCTTCCCATCGGTGCCTTAGGGATTTGGAGGGTAAACTGCAGCAAAATGGTTATGCAAGTTCACTCAAATACCAAAATAAAAAAAAACTTGCTGGTTTTGGGTAATAACTATATGACGATACTTATCCGTCTCCTATACATACGCAGCCCGATTTAAGCCTACGAAGCTGAACCGTTCAAGAATGTTTAATACCAGTTTGTTAACACCAGTTTGTTAACCCTGGCGCAAGAATCCTCCCAGTTTGTTGGTTTGGTAGACTGGAACCTCGTGCGTATGTTTAGGAGACGGGTCAATACCCTCATTCCACCTTCAAATATTCTCAGACATGTTGTGTAAGAAGTATCTAAAACCCTTGGCATATTGAAACCATCCTTTCTACATATATATAGCGAGCAATGTCCTTACATTAAATATTACCTCTTCCACTTTATAGTGTTTCTCAGGCACTTCGTTGTAAGCAATATCTACATGGTCCACTTCTCTCTCCTTTAAATCTTGTTCTGAAAGACCGAGGCACTGTCGGATGGGAAAGCATAAAATTGATATGTCAGGTAAAAAATGCACATCATTAGACACATACATGTATGCAGCATGGACCAGAAAATATGTCACATACGTGAAATATGAGTTGAATGAAATATTAGACGTATACGTGAAATATTAGTCGACGTGCCACTAAATACTGCATCCAATTAAATCGAGATAAGACATGCAGTTAATGGTTACAGACCGAATAATTTAATTGTCGCACGTGACAAACTTGCTCAAAGATTTTTTGACAGATATCTCCTCCAGTTTGGCTTAATTCCACTAGCATCGCTTTTTACAATGAATCACGAGGATCAAAACGGCAGAATTAAATATAACTTGATGAGCGATTAGAAACACCTAGTGCAGCTTGAATGAAAATGACAATTAAACCTGAGAAACGGGTGATAAAATTTGGATCCTTAATTTTGAATTTGAATTTGGATCCTTAATTGTAGCAGTTCTGGTGTCTGAGGAAGGGGTTAAGGAGGGGGTTAAGGAGGGGGTGTAAGGAGGGATGTACGTGTGGTTTGGGTTATACTGCTGCTTGGTAAACTGATCCCTGAGCGGCAACTCAAACTTTAGGGCTAGATTCATAGGTATTTCTCATCATTGCAGTTATAACACTGCAACACTGTAGTTACAATATGCCGTGAGGTTTAACAAAAGTCTCCATTTTACAAGTACATCCGGCAGGGAATTTAACTGTTAAATTTGGTACACGATATATATATGTAAACCGTTTGATTCGGGAAGTAGCTCACCTTTTTAGTATTAAAAAATTTAAAGTGCTATTGCACTGCACTGCACTTAACTGCATCTCACATTATTATAATTTAACTTTCATTGGCTTTTGTGAAGGCAAAAACATCACCCTGTGCAAGCTTTAATACTAAAGATGTCGAATGCACTCGCACAAACACGCAATTATTTTTGAAGTCACGTTTATCATTATGATCATCGATGATTATTTTCCATGGTTATTTTCGATGGTTATTTTCCGCAAGCGCCCCTGAGATTGCAAACTTCCCAAAGGGCAAGCATACACAACATCTAAAGCCACATAGGTTGACAAAGCTTGAACACTCCTCTACACGTAATGGTACAATCCATACATATCACTTCAAGTATGTGATATGAGATTCAGAAACACAACTTGACAACAAAATTTTTATACCAAAGTCTTTTGGCTCACTGAACATGTCAAGGGTCCTCTGGATATCACCCATTCCCATTGTCTATCTGCCACTCTCTCTTCTGCGTGTGTCACCTTTCATATTTTGATACTCGTAAATTTCATAATCATCTATGCATACCGCTATATTGCTATAGTAACTGTAAAAGAACTTGTTCTGATGACCTTATATAAAAAGAAAAAGTACTAGCCAAGGAACAAACGTCTACTCCGTAACTTCAGCAAATGAAACTAATTCTACTGTATAAGGTTAATGGCTACGAAGGTAATAAAGTCAGTAAATTCTTCAGAAGGTTTTCGTGAGAGGAAAGTTGGTCAATATGGAGTCTGCCGTTCTGGATGTAAAATTAAGAGGCTTTCGGTGACGTTTTATGACCAGAGTGACTGCACTCTTCCAATGCCCTCCCCCCCCCAAAAAAATATATATCTATAAATCAATACGTGCCATTCCCTAACGGCTTCCAAAGCCGTGATCTAAATAGTCTGTTCAGTGACAACAAAGCTTTTCAACCCTCCGAGCAGCCCCCAAAAGTTCATACTCACAGGAAGATGAGCTTTTAAAGATTACGGGGCAGTGAGCGTAAAGTGAGCCATTGGAGAAGAGGAAAATAAACACAGCTAAAGCTAAAAATGACATCTGAGCTCTAAAATACCCAATTAGCAAGACTGGGTTTGTTTTTAGAGTCTTTCACACCTTTCAGATATTATCCTCCTCCTCAGATGCTTGGCTACATTTCTCTGTTTTCTTTTTTCTATTTCTGTGGTCGATGTTTTTTGTACTTCAATTGCTACAGTGTCACAGTGTGGCTGTTCGGAATAAGTCCTACAGCCTGA
Source organism: Apostichopus leukothele (assembly GCA_010014835.2). Classification (NCBI taxonomy): domain Eukaryota; kingdom Metazoa; phylum Echinodermata; class Holothuroidea; order Aspidochirotida; family Stichopodidae; genus Apostichopus; species Apostichopus leukothele. Next base: position 1,425 of record JAAAKB020114192.1, on the reverse strand, counting down.
CATAAACCGTGACTGATAGTTCCATTGGTTGATGGATTTAAAGTATCGTAAGGCAGTCTAAAACACCCTCAGTGAATGCTATGATTTGGGAGTAGTTTGCGTAGATTGTGCACGATAATCTACATCAGGGGGAGTAGAGGGGCCAGTGGATCCCCCTCCCCCACCACCCCCCTCCCCTCACAACTAAATTGAACACAGCACACACTCTTCAAAATTATAGCCAGATTATACAGCAGGAGAAGAAATCATAAAACTTACTGGTTTAGATATTTACTAGTGACGAGCTTACCTGTCTCCTCACAACTTTAGCACACTTTGGATGATAGAATGAGAAGGAAGGGCAACGACCGGAGAAGCCGGTCCTTGAGGGTACACAGTGTTAAAAGATTACCAGGGCATACTAGGCACGGTAGAATGAGGTGCTAAGGTTGTGGGGAGACAGGTAAGCGAGGATCGAAGTAAATGTAGCATTTGTGGAAATGTCACAATTTGTAACCCCTGTAGGATGGTCAAAGGTCACAGTAATGGTTGCTTAGTATTCTAAATGCTACTAACCTGCTTGGCAACCTAGACTATACATTGTATATCGGATTAGTCCTTGTGGCACCTCATCAATTACGATGAAACTCACATATATGTATTCCTTAGAATCTTTAGTTTAAAGCACCAGTAGAAATTGGTAGTCTGGTTATGGGGCTGTTGATCCATTATTTGGCCCATCAACTCCCCCACAGTAGATCTCTTGGGCTACTTCAGTATATATGGTTGTCCACCAAATATGGAAAGCCAATGTTGACCTCAGGGTCATGAAAGGTCATACAAAAAACTAACAAAAACTAGCAATTTGGGCATTTTCCTAATATTGCCACTTAATTTCACCAACTTTAATTTCTACTACTATACTGTAGATTTTGGGGACAAAACTTTCACCGTTGCCCTCGGCAACATCATTCTGAAATTTCCTTTTGCATGTTGATCAAAGATAATTCTGCCAACCTTACACAAAACAATTAAGATAAATTGTCTCCTAGGGATATCCAACTAAACATTTGTTGGATGTCAGAAAGCTTGATTTTTCCCAGAGCGCTAGAAATATCTCAATAACTCACGCTGCTGCATACAAATGACAAAATGAAAGCCAACCGGCTTTTAAACATTCCCCCACAAAATTGAACAAAGAATGACTTTCTGCCCTAATTTATCAGCAGAAATTTCTCCCTTGTTACATATTCAACTTGATTTATGATGTCAATTTTAGAAATTGTGAATGTGGAGGGAAAAAAAGTGAGCTTTCCAACACTGTGTACACAGTATGATTACTGCAATCTTACTGGTAGGAGAAAATACATGTTTGCAGCATTGAACATGCTTATGGCTTTGTTTTTGTATAGAAACAGATGGAATGTGGTGAATGGGGAGAGGGGG
>JAAAKB020114081.1:0-12885 GCA_010014835.2 Apostichopus leukothele | reverse complement strand
GGGGGGGGCAGGGGGGCAGAGAAATATTTTCTGTGGGTCACAGTGGCTTTTTCAGGTACGTATAACAAAATTTATCTCAAGTTTTTGGAGCTTGACGACAGAGGTGGATTAAATTTTTATATTTTTTATATAAAAAAGTCTATAGTCCAAGATAACTTCAATTTGTTGCATTCTTAGCAAAGATTCTGAAAGGGTGGGGTCTGGTGGGTGGGTCATGGCTCGGTCCTATTGGAACACACATATATTGGATATTGCAAATTTGCCATAGTTCTAATCTCGCTTACTGGAAGAGACGAAGGATTTGTATCAACCAACCAATAGCTAAAAGATAATTTTTTGTTTAGATTTAAATAAAAGACAGAATATTTTGAAAAACTAAATGAAAAGCCTGTGACTTGGCTTCAAGTTTGTGATCCTTGACTGCTTTACCTCAGATGATCCGAGTGGCAGTGACTGATATAGATCAAGTCAGCTTTCGCTAATCTCTCCGGCCAATCGGACGGTGGTTCGTGCATCAACCACCAGCCTCTTGAGAAGGCCGGTCCCGTGAGCCACGGATCCGTGAAGAAGATGGTCCCGTTGAAATTGTATTCCAAACAGGCATGGGTGAAATATGTGACCTTGTTAAAGAATTAAGAGAAAGCAAAATATGCAGTGTCAGAGAGAATTAAGTTTTCGAGGTAACTTTTGTACATCTCTGTAATGCATTTACCATCTTTCTTTGTGTTACTTATTAACATTGTGTTCACCGTGCTCATTAACCTGTCTGTATTCTGTGCGTGTTTTTGTCCCTTCTGTTACTGTACTTGTCATTTAGCCTCTGAAGAAGATCCTGCTAGGATCGAAACGTCAGGCCAACTTACTTTTACACATTCTATTACACAGGCTCTTTAGTGGATAAGCAGTTTGCTAACAGTTTTATTTTGTTTTGATCTTTAGAAAAAGTAGCGGATAAGACACCGAAAGAGGAAAAAGTGGATGAAGGGGAGGATGGAAGTGAAGATGATGATGAGGATGACGACGACGAAGATGATGATGATGATGATGATGAGAGTGAGGAGGAAGAGGTGGGAAAGTCTCAGAAAGTCAGTAAAGATGACGATGATAGCGATGAAGAATCTGGTGATGATGAAAGTGATGAGGACGAGGAAAGTGATGATGAAGATGAGGATGAGGAAAGTGAAGATGAGGGAGAGGATGGGAAGAAGGCTCAGGGGCTGCAAGGACAATTAGATGAACCAATGGTGAGGTTTAAAGGGATAAGTTTAGACTTATACAACAGACCTATACCGATAAAATTCAGGCCAAAAATAGTTGCTTGAAACATCAACTTTGAATAACAGGCATGAGCTTTTTCCGCGAATTCGCCGAATATCCGTGATTTCTTTTCTACCTCGGGGACAAATCTATTATCCTAACACACTGTAGCATACGCAAACTGGAGCCTATACCGCAATTTTTGCAAAGTTCCATGATTTTTGTTTACGCCAGGCTCATCCCTGGAATAATGAGGGGAAACAATTTATAGCAAATATTCACATATTATGCTAAAGATGTTGGCTTGATTCTTTTGTTCATTAATTTTTGTTGTTGTTGATGCATTGATGCATTTTTTTCCCTCTTTGGTTAAGAAAGGTTAATGTGTATAGTGAACCCTTTCCAAAAAAAGGAGAGAAAAAAAGAAGCAGGGATCTTTTTTATAGTATTGTGTTGAATTATTGCAGGTAAAACCACTCACATTTCATAGTAGTGTGGTCCATTATATTTGATAGAGTTCCCACAATGTTTTATATTATCCCATAACATGCCATAAATTCCATCATCCCATAGTTTAAAAAATCATGTCTAAATATTTTAATACCTCATTATAAATTATGTGAATCTTTATATGGTTGCTATTTGCTTTTTTTTACACATTCTCCTACACAGGCTCTCTAGTGGATAAGCAGTTTGCTAACAGTTTAATTTTATTTTTATTTTTATTTTGCTTTTTTTTTATTATCTTTTATTTTTCCCGAACAGGAACCCGAAGACGATGAAGAACAGACCTCCAGAGACATCAAAGAAGAGAGGACAGTCTTCATCAAGTAAGGACCTCTAAAATGGCTTTTGGAGATCGTTTTAATGTCAAGTTTTAACATTCTTTGCTACCTTATTCCCTTTTCCTAAAATTGTGATTAGTTTGATTTCAAATACTTCAAAAAAGAGGAATGTTGCAGAGTTTGACAAGTTTTGCTAAATTTTGCTGTTTGCGTACGAATAATCGTACTAATACGGAAGTGATTGTGTGAGATTGTGGCGTTACAATCGATTGCTATCATTAATTTACTTGGTAGTCAAGGTTACCACCATGCCAGAAGTTGTTCATGACTGTAATATAAAGCTGCTCAAAGTGCTTTACAAATGTAAAACCTAAGAACAAATAGTAAAAAAAAAAAAAATTAAATATATAGAACCAATAAGGCAAAAAATGTAAAAGCAACAATATAAAAAAACAAAAAAAAACACTTGTACTAAATGATACTAAAATAATAAAAAATGTAAATTAAAAAAAAAAAAGCCCAAAACGCAATAGTCCAAAACAAATTCAGAAGTACGAAAATAGTAAAATAGATTAAATCGTAGTCAATGTTTAAATATAAATAAGTATGAGAAACTATAGTATAGTAAGACAATTAATGTAAAAGCCTAAAACAGATAGTTATAAACCACGCAATAAACGATAATAAATAGAACCCTTAACGTAGTAAACAAAAAATAATAATAAATAAATAAATAAAAAGTAAATAAATAAATAAAAAAACAAATGTTAAGAATTAAGTAAATAGTTCCAAACGTACTATCTATGCATAATAAAAGTTAAAACACAGTCAATTACACAGTAAAAGCGAGTCTAAAATAATATGTTTTCAAAGCAGTTTTAAAAATAACATAACAGACAGACTTACTCTTTATGCTTCCTGCTATCTATCCTCTCCTTGGTCGTGGAGTTCCAGGAATAGTAACACAGCAGGAATGGCCACAAATCTTTCCTTATGGAAGGTTCTATACCCTGTGTAGCGAATCAGAAAGATGGAAACTTATTTTATTCGTATCTTTTGCATGTACATTTGCCGCAAAGACTGGTGCACCACTATGTCAGGTGTTACTGGGGTACTTAGAACAGAGTTTGGGGTTAAGGTTGGTGCACCACTACATCAGGTGTTACTGGGGTACTAAGAACAGAGTTTAGGATTAAGACCTGTGCACCACTACATCAGGTGTTACTGGGGTACTTAGAACAGAGTTTGGGGTTAAGGACCATGCACCTCTACATCAGGTGTTACTGGGGTACTTAGAACAGAGTTTGGGGTTAGACCTGTGCACCACTACATCAGGTGTTACTAGGGTACTTGGGGTACTAAGAGCAGAGTTTGGTGTTAAGGTTGGTGCACCACTACATCAGGTGTTACTGGGATACTTAGAACAGAGTTTGGAGTTAAGGCACTACTTTCTGGTGATCTAATCAAACCTATTGGGTATTACTCATAATAACAAAAACAATAATAAGTTCGATCCTGCAAAAATATTTCAAATTTTGAAAATGAACCTTGACTAGATTGATCTAATGCACTGCATTGTTTGAGGATATTTTGTAAGTAAAATAGGATTAACATCATAGAACTTTCTAGTTGACATCAAGACAAACAGTAACCATAAAGAGACATTTGCACTGCAGTAAAGAAGGCAGCTGGTTGTTACTATATGTTCCAATGTCCTTAGCTTAATTCCCACCCGGGTTGATTAGTTTTTCACTTCCATATGATCACATTTGCCATGTAAGCGTCCTGAGTCTGTGGAGAGCGGTTGATATTCGATTAAGGTTAGCTTAACGCCAAGGGGTAAAAAGCCAACAGACGCTCATTTGATGATTGTGGATTAAACAACAAGCCTTCTCTTTTCAATGCGTGATCAGAAAAATCACAAGGTAGATGTGTAATTGTTACACCCATTCATTTCCAGTTAACATCCTTAACCTACCTAAGCATCTGACAACTTTCTCACATATTGAGGGAGGGGAAGGCCCTAAGTTCTTCATCAATGAAGTACAACCATTGCTGATGGAAGTTGTAGGGTTTCGGGTTTCAAGGAAAATTCAACAAGCAGATTACAATAGCAATGTACAGCTTTGAAAGAATATTTGCACAATATGACATCAACAATCCATGTACTGCGATCTACTCCAGGGAAGAATCGATATATTAACCAGTCAAACTAGGTTCCATTCAATCAACAATCAACCATATCTTGAGTAAGGGACAAGATATTGAGAATAGGGTTTTCAACAAACAGTACATTTTTTTTTTTTTTTTTTTGTGTCACATAGTCTGCCACCGGAGTATCCCTTTGACAGAGTCAATGCTTACCCCTCTGAAGATTTTCTCCTTTAGATCTGGTACATTGAGCACCCTCCCTTCACCATCTAAGAAGGCATGCCACTCTGCCTCGGTCAATGGACTGCTTCTGGTGACCTCTGGACGATCTGCCAGTTTGTTCTCGGTGGTTGCGATGAGATCAAAGTCCTGCTCCACTTTAAAGGTCGTAATGTCAGGGAAAATCTGGGAGTAATCATCCGTCGGTCGATTCAGCATGTTCGAAGAAGGGAGGATGTTATCTCGGACGAAGCTGGTGACCCTCGAGAAACCACCCATAGTCGCCGTGACGGGATCTTTGAAAAATTTCTATGGTATCAGAAGGAGAAGATATTATTGTAACATTAAAAAGGATGACTTTTGGGTGAATGTTAATATGTGTTGCTTATCATGCTAGCAATGTTTTTGAGAGTTATTCTGGGTTTTTAAGATAATCTCCTTTAAAGATGTGCTAAGTGTTTGGAATATTCCTCCAAGGCCTAATCCATGGTTAGTTGGGTTCCCGATCCCAGGCTTAAATTTTCAGCTTATTCCATTATTTCCAAAAAATTCTAGTAAATCGACCAAGGTTGTAAAATAGTAGAGAAACCATGGATGATATCAAACACTATCTGTCATGTATTTGAAGAGAAATTGAGTCAAATGAGAGATGATATCGTCATGAACAGATACAATATAGTTCCCTGGTTGCCAAGCACCTCCTGGACGGTGGCTAACCACGACGTTCACAACCTTTGCAAGGTGCGAACTGACCCATGCTAGCAACCAAAATCCTGCGTATTAAGATTAACAACGCTCGTGTGGAATAATATGTCTGGAGGGATATGTGTTCTGTTGAATGAAGTTTCCCTGCCATCTTGTGAGGGTTTCACAAAGTATTAAAGTGATGGTACAGTCCTACTCACCGAGACATAGTTACCGCTGGTTTCTGACAGAATCTGTAATTCGGAGAACGACGTAGAAAGAGCATCTGTGTTCTTAGGATGGACGTTGAGTAAGTCCCTGTCCGTGGGTGATCTGCATGGAATGGAAGACGACCCAAGAAATATGATTAATCATTAATGTGTAGACCAATTAACACCAATTAGCAGTTAATTATCAAGGTAAAAGGCTCTTTGAAGATTGTGAACCTGCGACTGATAAATGTGACTAGGGTAGGGGGAAGCAGTAAAGTCATAAGAGGACCACTCTGCCTCTTCTGTATAGAAAGTCTGAAAACTACCTCCTTGCATAATGGGTGAGGTTGGGAGTTTGAAAAGGGGAGGGGGCAGGAGGGGAGATGTTGGAGCTTGGAGAATAATAGCAAAGGGGGGAATGTTGGAGATTGGAGAATCAATATCTTCCCAATTTTAGTCATTTTGCAAGAAGGAAGTTCCAGACTTTCTGAAAGAATGATATAGAGAGGTCTTCTATGTATGTACAGTTTCTGCTTTTTAACATACTCCACAGTCAGAGAAAAACAAAATTCTTGAATCATCTTGGTGAGCAATACAGAGAACAATCCAAAGTAAACACAAAACTACAAGAATCAGTACAGGGTCATTTTAGGTTAGCTCAACAGCCTCAATATAGAATGCTATACAAGCTGTCCTAAAGTTTTCTAAAACCTTGTGGACTGAAAATTAATTTTTCAGTGGTCTGTTATTATAAAACACTTAAAAAAAACATTACACCAAAACAAGGACATTTGATCCCCAGAGGAACAACTTCTATCTTTCCAAAAAATGACCTTCACTCCTCTCCCACTCCAGTTTGCCAAAACCATCCTCACTGTAACCAATTTTAACATGTAAACTATGAGCCCTTGGGTTGTCTATACCCTGCAGTGAAAATCTGGCTTCCCATAGATGATGTTGGTGCCACTCTCTGCTTCTCTGCTTACATGCACAATATCATCGCCCATGTTGCAACCTATGAGAGAAGCATCAGTTTCGAGAATAAAACCCACTTTTGGGACAATAATATGCTTCCTTGCATCGTTAAGGTGTTTTAACCAGCATTTCCGATCCTCCTTTGACTTTTGTGATATTTTAACGGACGCAGTTGCCCGAACCCACTTTCAGGGAACCCGTGACCAGAATACCCACAAGACTTTTGACATAGACGATTCAAGGTACCTGGAGACTGTGACGTATTTCCGGATCATGGAGATCAGCTCCCGACTTCCCCCCTCGTGAAAGTGAAGCGGAGGCATATCTTCGTCGTCTGTCATTCTGAATACCAAGTAGGCCCACCCTAAATTTGGAGTCGACATTCTGATGCTCCGGACCGCAGCCAAGTCGATTGAGAGAGAGTTTTTACTTCTGCTTTGCCCAGCTTGGTTTGCGCTTCCTTCTTCTTCTGTTAAATAGATTTAAGAGAAAGTCATGGCAATGCCACCCTTCAAGCATTTGCTGAGAAGATATATTTACCAACTTACTTTTACACATTCTCCTACACAGGCTCTCTAGTGGATAAGCAGTTTGCTAACAGTTTTATTTTATTAAGATATATTATAAATTCAAAGCATGCATGCTCAAATCCAAATTGAAGTTTACGGTATCACTTAAATCTAACAGTGTAACCTACTGTAAGTAAGCGGGTCTGATCCTAACTAATACGAAAACATGGAAAAGTTATTTGCAAATTTCTTTTAATGGGTCAACTAAATTGACTTCACTCAGGCTTTAAAATCCTATGACACTTATCTTGGTAGACTTTAATGTGTGAACTTTTTATATTCAAAGTAAACCAAGATCATTCACTGTGTTCAACATTGTGTAAATTTGTGTAAAAAGAGTGTAAATGTAAATGTAAATTGAGTGTAAATTTGAGGGTTAGGCTGCTAACGGGGTTTGTTTTTTATAAATGCACTGAGCCTTGGTTACATATCATTTGTCTTGGGTTTTTAAAGAGCTTCAATTGTTTTCACCGGCTGATTTTACTAATTACCTGCGTTTCCATTGGTTGCCTGGTCTGATCTCGTATTGACCACCGTCCAATCGGGGTCAGGCTGCTCTACAGCATTTCCATGGTGAAGAGGATTCCAAAACACATAGCACTCTTTTCCCTGGTTGAAAAGGAAATAACCAAACATGAGTTACTGGCAATTAAATTGGTAATCTTATAAAAACAAGACAAGACGAGAGTTGTTTATAAGTTGACTGTATGTCCATGAAATGAAAATGCTGGTATGTTGTTCACTGACATAGGATAAAACCAAAGCTGAATTTGAGGAGGCATCTTTGACAGATTGATATACAGTGGTAGTTCATTATACCAGTTATCTTAACCTCTTAAGAAAATGTTAAATTATGTTAAATCTATTTTTTCTTCTTTTTTGTCTGCAGAAAAGTGGAGAATAACAGACTATTTGCAAACCTTCTTGTACATGGTACAGTATAAAATCCATTGCAATCTATTCTGTGTTCTATGTCAAAACCAATTCTCTAAGTTCTATATGTACAGTACAGTAGGACCAGAAATGCACACCTGTGGGGAAGATTGTTCATTACAAATTCAGGAAAAGCAAGAACTAGATCGTGATGTGTCAGCATACTATAACAAACACTGTTTTGAAATGGGTAATGTTTTAGCACGGATAGAACCGCATGCCACACCACCTTCAACTATGTTGCTTTATACCAGCAAAATACATTCTATATAGCATCCTTTCCATGATATCATCTACAATCCATGAATCCATGGTACAAATTTTAACCCTCTCTCTGAACTTTTTTTTAATCATAATTTTTTACTAAAGCATGCTGAGGATATTGAATCCTATCCATCAAATATGTCCCAAAAAGTGATTTAATCGGGATCTACATCGGGACCAGGATCTACATCGGGACCAGGACCATCACATGTTCTCTCTTTTTGCAAGTACTATTCAGGGGACATGTAACTTGCACTTTCTTCTTTTATATTATAATAACTTTCAATCAACTCAAACAAAACAAACAAACAAGACAGGCAGGCAAGTTTCCCTTCCCAACAACCATTTTCATTCTTCCTCCAAACCCACATAGGGATTCATACTAATTATTATGAATTACTATATGAATTAATTATTTATATGCATTAATTATATTTTAACTTTACCTGTAAAACCAGCTGTACTTTCCCTGCTAGCAACACATCCTCACTTTCTGCTTTTGCTGTATGGATAAAAACTCCAGAAACTTCAAACACAATCTGCAACAAAAAATTGATGGAATCGCTAGTTTATGGAAAAAACTTAAGTAAGATATGAAATTTTAAAAAGTTAGAGACTACCTTAAATTTTTAAAAGTCAGGATTTTTTGTCATGATTACATTTCATAACTTGGCTAAAAATTTTCGGCAAATAACTTACACTTAGAAGGTAAAACAGACATCTTTTCATACTTTTTGTTGAATTCTATTGTCAGTTCAATGGCTAGCATCCTATACTAATGTACATCTGTATATCTGCTACTACTTTAAACGTTCCCGCCACCCGTACAAACAGTTTGGCAACCGCGTATTAGGGCCAGGCAGTGGAACAACTTGCTGTCTTCGGTTGCTAATCAATCCACATTTCTCCCTTGCAAAAAAAGCTCTGAAGACAGTTCTCTTTAATAAGGCTTTTAAGTAATCCTCTCTTTTCCTTTTTCTGTCTTGTTGCTGTTTTTGTTCATTTGTATGTTTTATTTTTTCCTTGTAAAGCACCATAGAATATCGTTTTAGTTATGGCGCTATATAAATGCCTTTAATATATATGTACAGTAAGATAGAGATCTTTGTTACTAAAACCTGCATTGTTTTTAATGGGCTTATACTGTCAGTAAGAAGCAATTTGCAAAGACTCAAGTACTAGAAACACTCTGGAAAGCCTAAAATAGTAGTCACTTACATGCACAAACCCAAGCTCAAGTGTACTGTGAAATTCCTTCAACTTTAGTCAAATTTAATTGCATTCATATCGTCTAACATTTCGGCTAAGGGAATGAAAACTATTAGATTTGTGTCCACCACCCAAGTGCTCCAAAGGCTCCATCTGAAAATGTTTCATAATATTGCATTTCTTCACACGAAGAGGACTCTCTATCAAACAAATGCAAGATCCACATTATCAAAACTGTAGTAAAAGGGTATAGGTACTGTTTATACAATATAATGCATTTATCACATACTGTACAGGCCTTAGAACAACCTAAAACCCTGCTTAGGTCGTCGATGACTAGCTATTTGCCTTAAGTGTTGAACACTTCGAACAAAACTTGGAAAATCCCTATTCTTTGAAATTAAAATCCGCCTCCCAAAATTATAGTAGCTTGTTTGTATCGCCCTCCATGCATGTTTGAAACAACATACGAAATAAAAAACATTTTGGTACTGTACGTTCCGTAATGAGGGGAAATCCTACACTTAAGCTGAACGTGCATACTGTACATATGCACTAAATTACTAATGGCTACGTACAGTACTGTATACTTCGTAAACTCCAGAGTACAGACCCTGGTGGATGTGACCACACTTGCATTCTACCTCACAGCCACACACATGTATGACAAGCTAGCTGGAGTACAATGTGTATGCAGTACTATACGGTGCATGTGGGCATATCGCATGCTCATTAATGTTGCTGCAATGTACGTGCTTTATACCCTGGGCCTACCCTCTGTCTCTGGAAATGATCGGAAACGATTATGGAAATCATTTTTCACTACCAGAGAATTCCCGCTACCCAACATGATTAATCATGAACAGTGTCAAACACCACATAAAATGTCCCTAACTCTACACTCTCCATAAGACTAGTCACTGAGAGCAGGCTTAAGCCTCAGGTCGACTGACTAAGGCCTGCATAGCCTAACATTACGGTTCTCACCTACAAAACTAAATCGATACATTTTAGTATTACTTATGCGCAAGGCGTGCCATTTTAAAAATCCAAGTGATTTCATTTGGACAACCAAAAAAATCCTTCAGACCACCAAATATGAAGACAAGGTTGCCTAAAGGGCAACCTTATTAAAATGAGCCCTGCTGTAGTACCCACATGTAGTCACATGCAGTCACCTTAACTGATCTGCATCAGTGACACTGCATCCTTGAGCACCGTTTCTAATCTGCCACAACTTGACCAAATAAGCAGCGAGTAAACGTAATGAAATCTCTACAAGAAGCCCTCTAGAGTTAAGTAAATTGTAATGACAAATGAAAAATGAGGAAAAAGCCTCATACCATTTGACAATGTTTGGAAAAATATCTAAAATGTTTTAGCAGATAAAATGTAGGCTACAACTTACAAGTCTCAGTCTACTGGAGATAATATGGTCACCTTACATTTACTGCTTTCTTTTAATCATAATTACTGTAGGCATCAATACTAGCCCAAGTTTTGAGATGTGTAACGTTATTCAATGATTCACATAACATCTCGCTTTGTTGCTAATTGTTTGAACACGTAGGTTATTAATAATGATATGGGCCTACATACTACTAGGCTAGCCTATATAGTTATTACTTGCATACATACTGTATAGGCTCACCATCTGTAGACCTAGGTTAGGCCTAGGACCGTATACGCTAAGAACTCATCCTAAGATTCCTAGTCTAGCTTTATCTTAGGTTGTAGTTGCTTGGCTTACCAGCTTTTCCACAGAATCCATTCTTTCAACATGCAACTGACTGTATCAGATCTTTCTTACATATCTTACAATGTTGGACATTAGCCACAAATGCACGATGTTTATGTATATAATGTATTTTGCACTTTACACTTTACATTTGCACTTTACATTACTCTAAGTTATGTTGACAAAGTAGGTACGGTACAGTAAACGTAAAATTTAGAAATGACGTCACTAGTTGTTTTAGTCAGATGATCACTGTAGACGTGATCGTGACGAGTGGTTGACAAAAATAACAGACTTTGGACCCATTACTCACAACTTTAATAACGGAAACATATTTTCAATAGAATTAACACAAATTATCTGACGTTTTATCATCACGGGTTGGAACATCCATGGATAAACAGTCTAATTTAGGCCTGACGAATGAAATCAAATGAGTTTATTTTCGTAAGACAAGTTGAAAAGTAATGCTGCGTTGCTAATGTCGGTGTCGTCTTCGGCTTAGGTTTTCTAGTTTTTGAAATACGCCCACTACCGCTCTACAGTACGTATGCACAACACACACGACTGACCCTTTTAAGGGATTGGATTCGAGTCTATTTTATCGAGGATGTCTTTAAAGATATGAACCCGGCACAATAACATACAATAAACAGATCTTTTGTAATGTTGTTATTGAGGTAATAACAAGAGAATTACAAAACTGTGAAAGAAAAGAAGTAACACGACACAGTGCAATTGAGTTGTTACATTTTTTTTTCCTCTTTTCAAATAATCATTTTGAATATAATCTTACCACAGTCATACATACACACGCGAGGGATCTATTATTCCAAACAAGCGGGCTAGTGAATAAGCAGACAGCTAGCATTTTATAAAATGAAACTGATGGTATTTTTTACGTTGCATACGAAGTAAACGCACTTTTAAATTCTACGTCCCAAACATCATCAGTATTGGTCTCAAACTTTAGTATGGTAATATTGCAGGCCTGTCAAATTTTACTAAGCTTTCTAAACTCAATTCAAACTCACGTATTATACAAACATATGCACAACTCCAGCCTAAATGTAGGCCTACTTCAGTTTGTTTGGGGGGGGGGGGGGGTTAAGACTTTGGCATGTGAAATTTGGAGATCCCACCATACGACCAAACATGAAAATGTGACTTTCAAAGTATAAGTGCCAGAAATGATAGGTACGATAATTAGACGCTCTCCTTGGTGTCAAGGAGTAACCTGCAATGTTGGAGAACTACTGCAATGGTTCTTTCTGTAAAACTTCCAGCAATATTTGCATACTAATAGTTCGTGCCAATACTGGTGATTTTGAAGCATATACCACTGCCGTCCTTGAAATGTCCAAACTACACAGCTAATGCTAACAGGTTATGAATCCTGGTCCAAGTTTTTGCGCTTCTCAGTTACCCTATGATAGCTACATTGATCAACGTCCATCTTTTATCGTAGAGCTTACCTACTGATATAAACCTAATAGTACCGTTTCCCTTCGGATTGAAACAACATATTAGTTCAGAGTTAAGATTATTAAAACAAAAGAAATTGTCCTTCAAAAATTTGGTGCATTCGTAAAATGAACAAAAGTGAAAGATGTAAAAACTGAAACATGACACTCGTTCATCCGTGAAGAATACTTCCTTTTTAAAGTTACTAGAAGGAACCGGACACACTTGATTTGGAGACAGTGCTCCTCATATCATGTCAACCTTTAAAGAGAAAAGAAAATCAACAAGACAAATTAGAGTTTGACTTCACAATTTGTTAGTTTAAATAGAAACCCATATCAGATAGAAATTATACAAATAATGAATGGTTATGAGTGCAATAGTGCAAATATTTCATGAGTTGAAAGATGGAATGTTCCATTCAA
>JAAAKB020113970.1:0-12886 GCA_010014835.2 Apostichopus leukothele | reverse complement strand
ATTCCACCTCCCTGCCTCCTACCCTTTCCCTTCCCTTCTCCCTCCTTCCCTTTTTCCTTCCCTTTCCCTCCTTCCTTCCATTCCCCTTCCTTCCCCTCTCTCCTTCCCTTTACCTTGCTGAAAAGATTGACTGTATTTTACCCTTACTGCCATGTACAAAATGCAAAGTACCTTCAAAGACTACAATTGATATTGGGAAATATTTGTCTTTCCACAATATTTTGAGGGATAGCTAGGACTGGCCTCTGATAAAGAAGTGACCTACAAGTTGATGCAATCAAACAACAAACCAACAAACATTGGTTTTATGTAATGCAGATAGTTTTTTTTTTCATTTGTCATATTCCAGACATATTAAACATTTGTGGTGACATTAGAACAACCACTTATAGTGTCTGCATAAGTGTATTCAATCACACTGCAAAGGTAATGAACTGGTTAAGTAAAAGAAAAGAAACCCTACAACACTGTAACAACTCTGAGAGGCTTGCCTAGATGATGACAGCATGTATTCTATAAGTTATACCTTTCATCAAACTGTGTAGTACATGATATCACATAATGCCTGACAGGGGAATAAAGCTGGTAGATAAATGTGGTCCATTATAGCCGCAGGGGAATAGAATCTAACAGTCGCTTCCTGTAGCAACATACCAGCATGCATTTCCTGCTGTCACATTGTATTTGCTAAAATATAAATTACATGGTGGCATGCAATATATCTATTCTTTGTGATTCCTTCTCTTACCCATTCTTCTTGAAGAACATCAAACACAACAACAGTGTCTTAAAATATCTTATATAATTGGCACTGGCAAGCTATGGGTATATATACTACATGATCACGTTAACACTGCCTCTGTTGTTTAGATGTGTACTTTTAGTTTGTTTGCCTTTCTGATTGTAATGACCTCAGACAACAAAGATCCAGTATAAAAAATTTATAATTTTTTACTTACTTTAAATTAAAAGAATTTTTTTTTTAATATTGAATTTATTCAGTTCAATTCTTCTCTATTTCTTTCTTTTTTTCTTCCCAATTTTTTTTTTGTGACAATTTTAATCATAATCACAATTCTGTATTAGCTTTGTCTTGTTATTATACTTAAGTTATTATACTTAAGTTTAGCTAAAAGTGATAAGGTGTATAAAAATCACAGGAGACTGCTGTAAATGAAACCAGTAACATATTCTTGTGGTAATTAAGTTTGGTGACCACTATCCTCTTTAAAGTTTGTGTGACAAACCTTTTTACTTAACAAAACACTGAAACTGATTCATATTGGAGAAACATGGAGAACCTGAATTCTTGTAGGTGTGTATTATCTATAGGTATTCTATTTTTAAACTCACACAGAGCAGTTACCATAGCAATCCAGTTACCATCAAATCACAGCTTTATATAACAAGCATACAACTGAAAGAACAAATAGAAAGTTCTAATTTTTGTTGGTAGATGTGAGCTGTCAGTTTCACAACTGATTACATAAGCAATGAATATTTGCCATTCAGATCTTTTCTTCCGAGCACCTCACAATATTCAAGCCTGGAACTTGATTCCCATTGAATTATGTTTAAAAATACCATCACATTTGCTTGCTTTAATTACATGAATACATGAGCTTACATGGTGGTCTTAAGGCTGAGAATGTTTGCTAATTCCATAGTAAGTTTATTGATATCCATCAGGACCAACACAAGACAACAGCGAGAGTCCCAGCCATCATGGATGACTTGAAAGTACTATTGACTTTCATATCTATTCAAAGATTTAGGTCAATACCATCCCCTTACATCTGAGAATTCTCATGCACCCAGGGAAAAGAAGGAATTTTCTCTCTGTCAAAGCGGGTTACTTGTGATGTTATTTCAGCTATGCAACATTCAGTCCCCGGTGTGATATCGTGTGGGCACCAAACAGATGTAGACACAAGTTTTTAGAAGAGATTTGTTAAATTTATGGTAAACTTACTGACTGTAAAGAACAAGGAGTAGAACAATAGTAGGAATATCCTGTGAGGTGCTAAATAGACAATTTGACACATGCATGGATACTGATAACTTCTTCTATAACCCTATATTCACCTTCCACACAATATCTAACAGCCTCTAACAATGCTTCTCCAAGTTCCTACCTACATTCCAACTTCCGTTCCTCTCCCCCTATAAACACATAAACCGCATCCCACATGCACAATGCCCCTTCCCCCCCCCTTCCCCGTCCCACTTCCAATCCACACATTTCCTATTTAGACGGAGGTTTCAAAAATTTCATCAACTATCCAATTAGTGCTGACATAATCGCACCTCAAATGTTTAACAATAACAGAGAAAAGACAAGTAGGAGTATCCAGAAAGTTCAATAACTTATATGTTTTCAAAGTATGAAAACTTCTGGAACTACTAGAGAGTTCTACAGAGAAATGAATGCAAAAGAACCTTGCTTACTTGTAGGTCTTACACCATGAGTTTGTTCTGTTAATGAGTTAATAGAAATTATGCATTATATGGAAAAGCAGATTGTACACTGATAATCTGGGACATTGCTTGGCAACTGCTACTAGAATGTTAAATGTTTCTGTCTTCTTTTAACATGCTTACATAATCTTATATAATCAACATTTGCAATTTGTGCTGCTTTATGCTATGTCGATCAAGTATAATCTAGTGGCTTCCTCATGTTATAATAATGAAAGAGCACCACTTACAATATACAAACAAAAGCACAAATGCAAAACATATTTAATATGTAGTCACTATCACATAACAGACTGTAATCTATTACATCCAATATAATTACCCAAGTCCAACTCAGTAACAAAAAACAAAAACCAAAAACAATTAAAATCATTATACAGTATATTTTGTTCTTAATCTTTATATTCTTGAGCAAGTATTCACCAACACCCATTTTCCATACAGTCACTGTTAATGGAACTGTGGACTAGCTTTGTTAATTTTGTGGCTACTCTCTTTAACTTTAATAAAACTTAATTAAAAACTTCTCGAGGCAAAGAAGAAGCTGTCTCTTCATCAATATTTTGTTTTTCTTGCTATTCTTTTCCTAATATTGAATTTCCATTTATATCCTCTACTGTCTTGTTTTCTGTGAAATATTTCAGCTTCTATGTGTCCCCGCCAACCAAGGACTTTGTTTATGTCAGCTGTCTTCCATTCAGTAAACCTCTTTGCCCTAGTATGGTATGCTTTCATCAGGAGTGGGCGGGAATGCTAGCAACCTGCTAAACCTACCTACTACTGTACTACACACACTTCTGATAATAAACTCAACAAGTAGCCTGGGATTCAACCAACAATGACTTTCAAGCAATTTGATTGGTTGATAGGCTGATGATGTCAGTGACCTTTTATATCACACACACATTTCACTGAGCATAGGAAGTGGGACAATCTGTATTGATAGCCAAACAATATCCAGGGGGAGTGTGTACCACTAATAAACAGCTCCAAAGCCAGAGAGAAATTATATAAACAGACATGTGTGTGAAATTGTTTGGCAAACAGCAGTAAGTTGTCTAAATAGCACTCACGTGGCCAGAGATCAGATTTGACTCAGCTGTGACAATCTTGTTTGACTTGGTGTTCTATCATTAAGTACTTGACTAAGTAAACCGCACTGTAAAGACGAGCTCCAGTGATATCTTGCTGCAACGTACAACACATGATCGGACTGAAGAAGGTACAGGCAAAAATTCTCCATTTGCAGCTTTCAACTTAAGAATCTTTTCAAACTGCAGGTTACTGCACGACGGAGTTGAACTGAAACTACTGTAATATTTAATGTCAAGACTTTGTTCTAACAACAGAATGGAGACAGCCATAATCTGCTTAGCCATATTTATGGTTTTGATGTCCTTGACAGAGCATCACATGGTAAATTCCTGTGTGTGTAGTCCACCCAGACATCCACAAGAGAGGTTTTGTGATGCACACTATGGTGAGTTCATTCATTTTGTCTGTTTGTTTGTGTGTTGTTATTTTGTTTCAATTTTAATGTGATCAAAAGTTTGCTGCATGTAAGCCACTTCTAAGGCCTTGTTAGAAACTTTCGAAAGAAGCAATCATGATTTACATTAATTAACGGCATGATGTTTGTAGTTTTAAAGTTCCCCGGTAATTTTGTATTGCCTGAAATACATTTGGCCAGATATCGGCTTATGAGTATGCTGCACATGCAACAATTAGTCAGGGTATTTCACCTAGTTTTACAGAATTGAAGTAAGAAAAGTAAAACGTCAATCCCATCAGAATATGTAAGCTATTTATGTCTTTTAAATATTGTGCAGTATGGCCGTCCCATATGTGATTGCCTTATGCTAAGATGCTTCTTAGTAAATCACAATATACTATACAATATATTAGCTAATGGCAGGACCACATCATATTTCTTTGGCAGTGGCATTATGCATGAACCCTGATTGTGGTTGAGGGTAGAAGGATGGACACAGGCTTAGTATATCTGATTTGGGCAGAGCTTCGTCAAGATCCTACAGTTAGTGAGCAGTTTCTAAATTAAGGGTAACCTGCCCCCTTCCCACTCTGCATTACTTTGCCTTCCTTGCCTACCTTTCTCTTATTGTTGGTTATGCTGCAATAGATATATTAAGATACAATAGATATGTTATGATGCAATAGATATATGTTAAGATACAATGCAATGAAAGATACAAAAGTAACCAGATTACCTGGAAAAGGAAAGTTTTCTTCACAAGTATTATATTAAAATGAAAGAAATTCAAACTAGGTATTGAACAGAGGATACCATACATAACCTTGCATTTCATATCGTTTTTAACAACAAAGGACAAAACAGACATCTGTTGCCTACTTTACAATGCTACATTAGCCTGCCATTAGACCATGTTGCCATGACTACAAGGCCAAAATGTCAAAATGATCTCAATCATGATTTGTAGTGAATGCTAGCTAGAGTACTAGTTATCCAGATGTTTAACACTGCATGGATTTTTCTATGTCAGGTTTTCCTTCAGTTTTAGAAACCAGATGGGATTTACATACAATTATGGGGTGGGGAAGGTGTGCTATATTGGATAATTGATTCCTTCCACAAATATCCAATATTATAATGTTCCCTTGTATATCAGCACTGATATAGCTAACTTAGCAATCACATCAACTATAACAGTCATTTCTATTTATATTATCATTTTTTTACAAAAATTGTGTTTAGCTGTGCAGAGCCAAGTTACCTTAGATGTCAGTTTATACAAAACAAATCATGCATATTTTTGTTTCATAATTTGTTGCATTGCTATTCTAAGCTGTCCCAGCTATAACAGAAACTAAATCAATTGTTTCGATGTACATAGTAGCCAGGTAAACACCACTCTGGTATGTTAGGCATGCAAGAGGTCGCACTAAGGGCAAGAGACACACACACATCACTGCAATTAGGGAGGTATGCCAAAATGGTATTGTTTGCAATGTGGGACATAATTTCATTAGTTATGTGTTTTATGAGACCTGCCATAGTGATATGTATTTAAAGCTGGGTAGCTGCTGGGATATAGAAAGTATCTGTTGCCATGGTGACATGTCAACAGTGTTATTGAAGCTATTGACAGGTTGTATTAAGTAGGGTGCACTTTTTCTCCTTGATGGATAATTTTATTTTTACATGTTTTCAATATGGTGATTGATACATATAAATTGCATTACCAAAGGATAATCTGTACTTGTAGATTGTATATGCTAGGAAGCATTAAAGAGTCACACTTCATCATGGTGATGACAAAGCTTGATGGAGAAGAATTTTTAAAGTCAGACATGGCAACCTGTGTCCTCTGTGGATGCAATTATCTGGAAGAGGGAGGTGGGAAGTGGATAGGCTGGGGTAAGAGAGGTTTCTGAAATAAGTGGTAACTGAAGGCAATTGTAAACAAACTTCATAGTAGTTTCAATGTTGTTCAGTTATCCAATGTTGAGTCTATGAAGAAGCCATATTTTAATGGCCTACATCTTTAAACTATATCTGCTTCAGCTTATAACTGTAAGCTGTTTATACTTGGTTATATAACACCTCTATCAAAACAGCCCTGATATGTAACTGACCCTGGGAGATGAATGATTTCAAAGTTCTGCTGAGGAAGAACTATTTTAAAACATATCATAATCGTGAGGTACTTATCTTTTCAACACATGCAGCTTGAAGGAAACACTCTCCATGAGAGAAGTGTTACAACAAGTTCAAAGGGATTATAATTTACTGACATAAGGTAATATTGGGAGGAAAGTAAATGCATATTACACCTGTGATGATTACACATATAGGGAGGGAAAGGAGGAAGGATTATAAATTTGAGGGAGTGACAGAAATGGGTAAGGAGATGGCTGGTGGATGGGGGGGGGGGGGAAGGGAGGAGTAGAATACTATCACAGAATGCAACAATTTATATAATAATTGCACTTAGAAGTGACTTACTTCTAAGTAGAGATATAAGTTCAATCCTGCAATGTGGACAAGAAAAGAATGTAGCTGCCTAAATTATAGGTTTCCACTGTTCAGCAAAAGCATACTCCATCATATTTCAAAGTAATGGAGATCTAACTGTGGACCGAAAGGACTACATCTTTATGATTCTTATGAGGATGTTCATACTTGATAGAGTAAACTCTTACTTCTGCTCTGTATGGTCGATAGGTGTTACTTGCAATTCCAAACCAAGTTTTCGATCTGTATATACTCTAAAGGCAATACATGTGGGATCGTAAGACAATAAGATACAAGGCAGAAGTGAATCCATTAACAATGGGATTTACTCCCCTGTGAGACTCTAGGTATGACCTCATTAATTCACCAGTGCACCTCTGCTACACCCCAATGACCCTTTAAAAGTATTTCTCAAATCAACCTGTGGATTCCACAAATTCTTGACATTCTTTGCATACCAAGCTATTCTTGTCTGTCTATCCAGGTCCTTTGTTTGCAACAATTCATAACAAATTTGCTGGGGTATGATAAATTCCTGCATGGTATTTTTGGGTGGGGTTGAACAATCTCTCCTTAAGAGATTTACTGATGGTAGGATTTTGACCCTGTGCATAGTCAGAGATAACAATCAGGACTAGATGGTTTAGACAAACAGAGATAATTCTACATACTTGTACATTATTCAAATCTGAAAATTGGTTTCTAGAAAAAAATAGAAACCTGTTCATTCTCTCTGACTTGCACTACCAACATATTGCTTTTCATGTAGTACTCTTGTATTGAAATTTTGGTAGTTTAAGTTTAAGTAATTTAAGTAGGTAAGACAGGTACTTGCTCATTGATAAAAATACAGCTCCAACTACTGGATATTGACTCTTTAACCCATCCATCCTATGTCTGGTCAAAATTCTGAATGTCAAGTATTAACCTCTTGTATCCTATATCATTTCCTTTACTTATTATTAAAAACTGAATTGTCCTATACAGTAGAGAAAAGATTTTTTGTTTGTGGGGATGTTTTTTGTGGGGAGGGAGGTGGGATAGCTTTTATGCTGGTAGAATCAAGCTGATACAAAAATATTTTGAAGCATTCTCCCGATCCATCCCCCCCCCCCCTTCCCTCCCCCTCCAAATCCCAATTATTATCATTGTTAGTTGCATTTAATATCTCAAAACTGTTGATTCTAAGCTGATTAAAAGCATCAATTAACTGCTTTGATATAGTCAATTAATATCTGGTTTTCAAGTTTTAATTGATTAAGTTGTATGCTGTTTTTAGAAAGATTTCCATTCATTACTCAAAAGATCACTTTACCCATAAGGATCAAAGGTCACATATATGAGGTTGATTCAATTTGTGTCAGTCTAGGTCATTTAAAGTTCATACACTATCTGAGTATAATACCTGTCTTGTGGTTCTTACATATCTCACATAACCAAGATAAATCAGATATTTTCAGAAGTCCAATTTCCTTTTTCTCACAGCTTAGCCATTTGTGTCCTGTCCCACCATAACTCACTGTCAATACCACAGAGGAATGAGGAGAATATAAATATTAAGCAGAACATAATAATAATAAGGCAGTATTTTATTCCCTCCATCATCTTACCATCAAGCGTTAATTGTCCGTATATGAATACAGTGCCAAGTACAGGTCTG
Organism: Apostichopus leukothele; assembly: GCA_010014835.2. Taxonomy (NCBI): domain Eukaryota; kingdom Metazoa; phylum Echinodermata; class Holothuroidea; order Aspidochirotida; family Stichopodidae; genus Apostichopus; species Apostichopus leukothele. The sequence continues at coordinate 4,754 of JAAAKB020113970.1, read as the reverse complement.
CAAACCATCCAAAGTGCTGATTACAGTTTTACCTCTTGCACTGAACACAAATACAAATACACACACTAGCAACAGTATGGATTAGGATTTATATTTTTCTTCTCTCTTGAGATGAAGGGTAGCACAGTTCATAATTCTTACTGATGAATGGCAAGATAGATAGCTCAAGCTCAACAACAGCAGACCTCACATGTTCCTTATTACTTCTATCTCCCTCAGACATTGTATAAACAAATCTATTTATTCCAAATTCTTGCAACTGGAGCTACTCTCTTCACAAAAAAAGATCTTAACCCAATTTTTTTTCCAAAACAACATTCCAAGGTTACCATTTGACCTCACACAAGGTCACCAAAGCCAACTTTTCTACATTCCTAAATGGTAATGTTAGCCTCCCAATGGTGTTTACGACAGGCACAGGTAGTAGAGTTGTCAGAATTACCATTGGGGGCCCCTGGTCATTAGATGAATGATTTATTGCCACAACTTGAGAAAGGACATTTCCAGGGAAAACATGACCTGAATGAGGTCACATTGCCACCAAACCAAGCTCACTTGTTGCCTGTTGGCCCATCCCAGTGGATATAGCATTTCCAGTTTGTAAATAACCTTGTAACTCGGTCATTGGGATGGGGGAGGGGCAGGGCGTGGGGGAGGGATTTGAACAAAGCCTCTGATCGTAACATTACATTTGTTGTGCAGAATGTTTCATAGGAAGTCCTTTTGCTTTGTGTGTACCTCTATTTTCACCTAACCGTAAACTACTATGACATTTCTGGCTTTGTTCCAAACGATGCACAATTAATTGCCTATGCTGATTTCCAAGGGTATCATAAAGTTTATTGTTGCAAAGAAATTCCTGAGATGACAGAAGAAGAAGAAAAGTTATTTCTTTTATGCTATAAATATTTATCAATTGAAATGTAGCTTATATTACGCATTAATGTTGTACCACTTTTCAATAGTGTGCTATTCATTTTCTTTCATTGATGTATTTTCAGTATCTATTAAGAGCTAATTCCTCTGTAGAATGGTCACAAACCATCTCACTTTCCATTATACCACACATGCATAATGCAACATCTGTTACAACTCCTACTGTACCCATTTGCCATCACCGAGGAAAGCCATGTCATTTATCTGGACTATACAGGGAAGGAGTAAATAACCAGTGTAAAGATTTACAACTTGTTTTCCTGTTTGTTTTAGTTGGAAGTAGAGCTATATATAACTGTTCCCCATACACCACCTAAGGTAAACTGTCAGTATAGGTCATGTACCCTACAAACATGACAAGAGTAAACCTGCTTGGATTCTTCTACTGCTTCAAGACAGCAATAACAACTTCATCTAAGTTAGTTCAGGCTGGGACATTCCAAAGTAACAGTGTTGTAGGTCACTGAAGGTAGTTCAAAGAATGACCCAATAAGGATATGGGGTTAGTTATGGGGTTTAGGGATAACCATGTGGTATATATTTGCATATACCAACTAAATGGAAGGTAATGAAAGGGTATTTGGAATTAAGCATGAAGAGGCAGGCCGGGGGGGGGGGGGGGGGGGGGGGCGTGAATGGAGAGGGTCTCCAGTGCTAAGTGGGGGGCCCCTGGGAAAATGGTGTAGATAATTTATTCCCATTTTCATAATATATTAAAGCAAAGGATTTCAACCAGAATGCAAAAATGCATTGTGGTTTCGATGATGTTCGAGCAGTTTTCTTCATGAATCTGACGTAATGTACAGTGGTACATGTTTGCAAGGGTCTCACAATTTGACCTCTGATGACCCTAATTGACCTTTGACTAGCCTAGGCTAAATGAGGAGGCCCTGGGAAAATGGTGTAGATAATTTATTCCCATTTTCATAATATATTATTAAAGCAAAGTTTCCAAAATCTTAAAAAGGGGCTGGCGTCCAGTGACATGTTTTCCCCGTGGCGCGACCTGGCTGTTGATGGCACTGACTAAACTCTAAACTCAACTGTTTTCATTGATTGCAGCAGGAGTTCAATAGATAGAATGGCAATTACAACTTATTAGACCACTTCTTGTATTCCTAGTTCCTTTGGTATCGGTGATATGAAATAGGATATGTGTTGTTTTATTTATTAAGAGAAGCAGATATTACATTATCTACCACGAAAAAAAATGAAATAAAATGACTCAATAAGTATTGCCCAGATGGATTTTTTTTACCATAGCAATACATATTTACCTACAGAAACTGCCATTTTGAATAATATTTTATGGCTTCTTTTCAATTGATCAGATAACTGCACTAATCATGAATTGTGTACATGTACTTATGCAATAGTGAAGTTTTACCAGTATTCAGATATGCTAAATAAAATATTCTTCATTGGAATTTCAAAGGGAAAGATAGGACAGAGTATGTAGAATGTTAAACAAAGCTGTCACTCCCTGGAAGTTGTCTATGTAAGGGGAAACAAAGGAACATCTTGAAGTGTGCATTCGTAACATGGACTACATCAGATACAGAACTTAATCCAGAATTGAAGTATGTAAGGTAACCATATTTTTCATGTCTTTTCTATCATCTTGGGACACGATCATCGGTTGAGTCAGTAGATCGGTTATGTTCTGCAGCTCCTGCAAGTCAGGTCAGGCACATGTTGTATATATAGTGTGTATTGTGTATTGGTGAGGTTTGGAAGATATTTTTGGTTTATAGTAATAAAGGAAACCGTAAGATAATGAATTTTATTCTGTGATGGAACTTATTTGTTTGTAGTGTATACTATCTTTTTTCTTTTAGCTACACCATAGATAACCAATGAATATAAATTAATTATAACAGAAGAAAACAAAGAAACAAATCAATTAAAATTGACTCAAATCTTGAAGGTAATATCATGAAGAAGTTTGATTTTCTTCCAACCAAATGATTTTGCTGTTAAAGCTATTTTTATTCAGTGGGAACATTGTATTATTCCTCTAACAAAACACTGTAATATTCGCATAGAACTGGACACTGCTCATTCAAAATTAAAAGATGTCTGCGGTTTAACCCGTTTACAGAAATTTAAATTTGTATGTCCCACATATTTAGGCACAGGGTGTCAAAAAGTACGATGCTGAAGGGGGGGGGGGGGCTGCATGGTACATTTTAATCTTGTGCTCAGCAGTTTCACACAATAGGCACTACTGGTCTTGAGAGATCATCTCTATAGATGTATGTATGTATTTTAGATCCTCCTGCAATCAGGAACTCGCGAAGCCATCATTGGCTTACCAAAGCCGCAAGCTGACCGAAGTCAGTCTCTTAGATTCATATTTAACATCCATGATTATGAATTGTCAACAACTCTATAACTGGACGACATACATTTATCTTGGAGTGACTCGAACTCGGGACCTTATGATTGATAGATGGATACATATACAGCCTTGCTGCAGCCTGAGATGCAGCTGCTGCAGCTATTCTCTGTGATGTGTGCCAGCCTTACTGTAATTCATTTGTTTCGTTTGTTAGCACACATGTCTTCCAGGTTCTTTACTACTACAGAAAAGGAAACGATAATACTCGAGGAAAAGGACAAAGATGAATTATATGGGTGGCAATGACAAATTTTATTTGACCCTATACAGTTATCTACCAGGAAAAATGAATTAAAAGGAAACAACCTTTAAACAGGTTGATAAAGGGAATACACCAACTTAATGACATTTGATGAAAACATTAAAATTAACATATGTGCCCTACACAGAGATCACTTCTTCAAAACTATCTTTCACACGTAAATTTGCAAAAAAAAATCTTCTATGAGACGTTTGACTGGTACCAATTAATAAAACTGTCAATCTTCTGGCATTTCCCATTTTCTATTCAATGTAACCTTCAGGGTCTATAGTAGAAGCTGGGGAGTGCTTATGTGGAAAGCTAAGAAAGAGGACTCCCATAAAATTATCATTTTACTGGTGAGGATCGGATCATGGCAAGTTTAAATAAGTTCCTAAGTCAATGATGGAATAAAAATAAATGAGTTATTGCTCAAGAAGTACTTTTCTGAGTGGTCACAATGAAGTGTCATCGATGAAACCTAGCATCTGGGAGGTCTTGTTTTGTGAGCTGTAACATCTTTCTGAATGTTTTTTTGTCTTGTAGTAGAAACAGTTTGCAAACAACTATGGACAAACTTCACAATGAGATAAACCTGATTAATTTGATGTACATTATATAGAACTACAAACCATCTTTCCTACCTCACAGGCTCACACCCATCAGTGGCATGTTAAAAAATTTTCCACACATCTGAGACACATTCAGTGAAAACTGAATTTTATTTCTCTATAAAAGCAAGCAAATAAAGTAAGAAGTCAAAGTCTTCTGTTTCGGTTATGAAAACCGGCCGTTACACGAATTAAAGATATTGTAAAAATAGTTGAAAGGCCCCAAATGTGTCTTTTTCTTCACATTTGGTCTAATCTGGGGGAGAATTCTGTGAATGAAATGATCTAATTATATTTTGTTTATATCATTTGTATCAAAGGAAGATTTCTGAAGATGTATGGACAATAGAATACCTATTTGAGCGTTTTTTTCTATACTGTTAGGACAATCTTAGTCTTCACAAGTTTTCATACTGTCAAACTGCTTCACTTTATAAAGTCATGGATCAGAAATATCTCATATTGGAAACGACATGTTTGTATTTAAACATCACGCTACTGAGGATGGTAACCTATCCAACACAATGCCCCCCCCCCCCCCCCCCCCACCATTTCCACCCAAACT
>JAAAKB020113859.1:0-12887 GCA_010014835.2 Apostichopus leukothele | reverse complement strand
CGGACGCTTGCGCGGGTCAGCGGGTTTGGGTGTTAGAATGCGGGTCCAACCCGCGAATTGCGGGTCAGTTGGGAGCTAATAAAGACGGGCTGTGTAGAAAAAAATATATTTTTAACTTTGGGAATCAGCTCATGAAATCACCATGTTTAGTCCGTTAGTTTGTAACAAGGAACGTGCTATTGGCAACCCGTCCGTTAGTGGATTTTATTTAGTTTTTTTTTCCTTTTTTTTCAAGCATGTTGTCACAAAATGCTTGATAAACTAAATTAAATAGATATATATATATATTTTTTTACGTTTTTAACTTTTCTCAGTGTTGCTTCTAGAAAATTATTTTTGGGTCTTTTTTTTTAAAGGATTATTGTAACCTGCAAAATTGAGAAATATAGCACCATTTTGCATCTAGGAATTCCTTAACTTCAACAAAATCTCATTGGGGAGAGGGACACCCCTCTCCTTAGGCCCCTCCCCCAGGACGGCTATCGCTATGTAAGTAACATATCAATGAATAATGGGCCGGTCGAAGTGAAAATGCCCAGGCCGGTTCCGACCCGTACACAACCATGGTGTGAAGTTGTGGGGGTTTTTTTCTTGAGTTGTCTCTACAACGTACAAAAGGTTCAAAGATATGGTGCGATCGACTTCCGAAGAGCAGAAGTAAACATTTGTCAGAAGTTCCACTTCAGTTTTCTCATCTATCTCATTCTTCAGAATTTGCAACAATGAGGTGTGTATATTTCAAGCAAGTAAAATTATCACCAGTTTATAACACGAGAACGCGAGGTTACCTTGCCCTTGTACTGACTACTGAGTACTGCTAAACGAAGTAGAAGTTGGCATATTGATCTTCCCGGTTCGTATGTGTATGCTACATACATGACCTAACTGCACTACACATTTATGTAGGCCTATAGCGTAATACCAAGGCGGTTCTACAAGCAACTAATTCACACTGTTAGTGTTACTGTATTCTGTTATTTGTTAGTCAGCCTTCACCTTTATTTTGGTTGATCGTGCCGTGTACAAAGTTCCACGAGCCCCATGTCAGTGCATGCATGTTGATTCAAGCCAATTTATGACCACCACAATACCGTATCCTACGTACGTTTTTGAGGCAATAATAATATATAAAAGTTAAAAGGGCCTGACAATTGGGCCCCAGCAGGATCTTCTTCAGTGGCAAACTGGGAAAAAAAGGTAAGAACACTTTAGACACAGATGAACAGAGAGTTAAATTGAACAAGTGAGCAATGTATGGAACAATAATTTCCCTTCTTGGATATTGAGACTATGTGGTTGAATGGTGCGAATAAGGCATTGTGTCCAAAAACGTTTTGTGTTAATGCTATGCCTCGGGCCAGGGCCATAGCCAGAGTGATCTTGCATTACCATAGTAGGCTAGGCTATATATGTTTAGTGGGGACACTAATGAAGGCCTACCTACTGTAGTCATTAGGGGGCTTGCAGTTTCAAACACCACCTTTGGTCACCAACAGCAGTGGACAATTGACTGCTGCTTGAGAGAGCAGTGCAAGTTGAAATGAAATGTGCAGTGAAATATAGCTTAAAGACCTAGCTTGTTATGACACACGTTTGAAATGACATGATTTTACCATAGCAATGGGGCATACCTTAAAGTGTAGGCCTACTATCATGTCTCTCAATTTTGTGTTCACAAAGGTGAAGTCTAAAAATGCTGCAATTTTATTTCCAAAGCTCTGTCCAAATCATCACTACCAAAGAAACCTCTTTGTGTATAATTACACACGTGTGCTATTTTTATTTATTTTTTATTTGTTAAGAATTTAAGGAATATCCCCTTATTATTCTTTCTAGAACTTTTGTATTGAACTTGTTATGCATACATAAAAATAAAGGTTAGTATTTTAACTTATTTACGATCATCCAAGTGAATTCTGGACGCATAAGGTAGCTTGGCCAACATCATGAATAAAATGTAGGGTGGTCGTACATAGTTAAAACCGGGTAGATCTTATTCAGGCCTACTTTCTTATGCTACAAATTGTACACTGTACATTACACAGCTCTATGCTGCAAATTTTGTCCAAAAATGTTGACAATTATGCAACATCTGAATGAACAGAGAGAGAGAGAGAGAAAAAAAATTAAAATTTCTTGGTATTTAATGATGTTATATATTATTATTATTATTATTATTATTATTATTATTATTATTATTATTTTTAAAGAACTTGGCTGAGGAAGCACATTTATGTGTACTGAACATTTTTAAAAGGGATCCATTACTGTACCTCATACAAAGTTCAATGTTTCTTGAAGGTGTATTACACCACAAAGAATTAAATAAATTTCACAATTTCCCATCTTTTCTGCATCCACAGAATTAATTGGAAAGAATTAATTTAATAGCAATTTAGTTTTATTAGTAGTCTTACACAATCAGCCTCTACTAAAAGTAAATATCAATTATCTTCCCCAGACTTGATTATATTTACTGAAGGTCAACATACTTAAGATATACAGATACAAGCAGTCAAAATCATTGTTGATTCTTCTTTGATACGGATTCTCTTTTGGGTTTCTTAGCACTTACTTTATGTCACATGCAGACCAGGGTGTGCAGTGAGTGAGGATACACAGCCAAACTACTGTCACAATGAGCAAAGTAGCACTAGGAATGAGACCAGCACTATATCAACACTGGAAGAAGATTTTTCATCCTACCAGCATTCATTGTGTATCCAGCAACAGACCTGTTCCATCAGTGCAGGTAAGCAAAATTCTCTGATTGTATTTGATTGCTAAATTTCTGATCAATTTACCATAAAAGTAATATTGTGTGTTGCCCCATTTATTTTCTCAAAAAGAACTAAAATTTTGTTTTAAATTCAACTCAATAATTTATTAAATATTTATACTCATTGTTGTACTGTCCATATTCTATAGTGTTAATAGTTGTTTTTCCTCTGTGTTGAAGCCTTATCAAGACTTAACCATGCAAGGTCAAAATTTGACCTCAACTGTTAATGCAATATATTCAATAAATCATTCAACCCAGACATTCCTTGGGAATATTCTAATACTACTAACCGTGCTGCTTGGGTTGACCTAAAGTGGACACAATATTAAATTTAATCTGTATGAAATTTTTTAAAATAAAGTGCTCTACCTCAAGCAAATAATCGGCTGCATTAGGCTGGACTTTCTTTCATCCTGGCAATACTTTCAGTGATTCAATATGACCAAATTATGCCTATGCCTGATGGAAGTTTAGTGATTGACTCAAGTTTTACAGTAAATTTATTTTTACAAATAACTATAGATCATTTGTCTTGCATAATCTCAGCTTAAACTTGAAGTTGATTGTTCCTTCTGTTCTTGGTTTTTTGCTGTTTGTTCACTGTACATATTACTGTCCTGCTACACTATGTACAGTAATATATGTACTGGCAGCCGTGAACTAACTTTCACATTGATTCTTTTGAGCAGAATTCTTCAAGGTTCCTCAAAGCAGCTGTGAGTCGAGAGCAGAACAGGCACATGGCGTCCATGGCACCACTTGAAAGAAAAGTGTCCAAAGTCACCCAGCATTTGATTTACCATCAGTACCACCCGGAGGAGACGGGTGAATATAAACTTTACATACATGTGTACACACAGAGACAGGCAGCTCTCAATGAAAACCTGTAGTATAACCTATGGTACAGTATGAGCTCAAGATAGGTCTGGGTGACAAGGCATATCGTCTGGTGGGCTGAAACAATTAGAATAATTTGAAGTGAGTTAGTGCATTCAGAAAGGCATGATAGGACTTTTAAGGTCTCAAGGACATGCTCCAATAGGGACCATAGATAGCATAGATTGTCTTATATAGGGACCAGTTTAGATCACAATATAAACATCTGTGGAGACTTCATATCCTGGCGTTGTTGTTAGCTAAAGGTAGAACAATGGCACTGTAAGGGTGTGTGTTATTATGTACATTGTGGTAACAGTTGTAATGAAGCGACCACGTCGGCCTAGTAAGTTGAACTTACAGTAAACTACTGTATGATGTAGGAATCACATGTAAGTATGTATGTGGTATTAAGCTTCTTAGTACAATATCATGCACAAATTAGTTATTGACAACTAGATGTAATGAAATCAGAGGGAAATGATAAGCAATTTGTCGACACACTGCAATTGAAGTTTCAATCAACTTGGAGGAGGCTAATGGAGGTTGTGAAAGTCACTGTTTAAATGATAGTGTGTGTAGCATTTCACACAATGAGCATGTTTGTGCTGTTATCGATCAAACACTGTGTAGTCAATTGGCAGGAGTATTCCACTTTGTGGTGGGGAGTCAATATTAAATTACTCGAATACAACTACAGAACCAGTATTGGTGGTCCTGTGTTAGAGATCTCTTGTAATGCCTAGTCCTCCTGTGTTATTACTTACAGTATATATGTGATGTACTGTATTTGGAAGCTGTGCAATTGTAAATGAGTGATTGTACACATTGCAAAGAGGTCCTCATAGCATCATCAGGGTCAAATATTACTTAAACCTACCAAGCTGTAAGATAATAAAAAGGGAAATGGATTATTGAGTGGTTGGTAATATGGTTTGATTTGATAAAAAACTTCGAACAGTTTAATTACTTTGAGTAGTTAATTTAGTTTAATCTCATCCAGAAAGACAAACTTCTAAGGTCATAGATTTTGCAAGGGACTTCTGACATTTAAAAGATTTGTCTCAGTCTGGTGGTTTTGATTTCAACCAAAATGTCAATTTTTAACTTTTATCTATCAGTAGACCTGAGGTTAGGTTACAGACTCAAGGTATTTACAAATTTATTGTAATGGAGCAATCAATTCTTTCCTGTTTGTATCCTTTCAGAAAGGGGGAAGACACCCATAGTTTTATTTTTACCATGGATCACTGTCACTGGAAAATCTGCACGTCGATTCGAGGACGTCTATGCGCACAGAGGCTTCAACGTCTTGACAGTCTGGAATGAAGTCAAATATTTTGTCTGGCCAAAGAGCGCATTCTCTCTTTCCAAAGAGGTTTTGGAATATTTGCAGGCGGAGGTGGATTGCGATCTAGTCGTCCATGGTATGTCGATCGGAGCCTACCTTTATACGATGATCGTTATGTCAGCGCTACAGAACCCCCAACACACTAGTTACCTCAGAGACCATGTCAAGGGGAACATCTTTGACAGTATTGTGTGTGGAGGAGTTAATCAAATGGCTTTGGGGGTTTCAAAAATGGTAGCAAACAATGTAGCCCTAGAAAAGCTGATACAAGGGACCATCTTAACATATTTTAATCTGACCAAATCTCATACCGTGGATCTCTACAATGATGCTATACAGCTGTTCTATGACAATCCATTTCTGCCATCAAGTTTGGTTTTATACTCTACAGTGGACCGGATGAGTGACCCAGAAACGGTAGAGAGCATCGCTCGCGCTTGGGAAGATCGCGGCGTTCAGGTTATGCTACAAAAGTGGACAGATTCTAAACATGTGGAGTTAATGAAGGATCATACTGTAGAATATATAGAGTGTCTGGATGAGTATCTAACGTACATCAACATGGGAAACAGGGTGCATAGTCGCTTAATGGCAAAGCTTTGATTCATCCCACATGCTAGGAATGTTGGGTACTTGCGATGTACCATACTAACACCCATGGTGGCGATGTACCATTCTGACACCCATGGTGGCGATGTACCATACTGACACCCATGGTGGCGATGTACCATACTGACACCCATGGTGGGAATTTATCATCGGATGCCCCTTTTTCTATTAAAATACAAAAGCACACCCTCCAGTCTCGTCAAACGTTCTTGTTTTGTTTAAGATACTTGGGAAATGACTTGGAAAATGAAATGTTTTGATCAGAGATTGCTTGACTGAACTTTCTTTAGTTTTTTCACAAAATTTCACATTTAGTAGTATTGTTATCAACTCAGTTTGTGTGCTTTCTAAGTAAGATTCTTGAAGCTGTGTCAAACCCTGATGCTTGCTTAAAAGTATTTATACTATGGTCTATATTCATTTACCTTCACAAATGCCGGGACACAGAGGTAGCACACCCTCTCACTAATTTTGTTTAACTTCTGTTGTCCAAGTTGTGCTATTTCATAAACTAAAAGTGTCCCCTCTTTGTCACATGCCCCACTGCATATCAAAGTTAGTGATCCATCCCCACCCCGACCCCCCTTCAGCCCCCACCAAGATTTGGTCCACTTTCACTGATCTGAACCTTTCCATATAACAATATCAATAAAATGCAAGGTGGCATCTTGGTCGTCCAAAAAGTGTTGGAAAGCAGTGGGTTGCATTAACACTATTACATCCTTCGGGAAACAAATCTACTTCAACTTCTCTCAGGATATGTTTTTTTGAATTTCATTGCAATTGTTTCATTGGTTTAGTTTTATTTATGTTTTAGTGAGAGTTATTTACTTTGACATCAAAATGCAATAACATAGACATTAAGCATTGCATAGTACTTTGGATAAGAAGGTCAGATGAAATTGGAACTGGCATTAACTGTGAAGGCCAGTTCGAGTTGTCAGTTAGTTGCCTTTGTTTGGTTGAAAAGAATATTAATCATAGCTTATATCAGAAAAATGCAAGAACGTTGCAACTCTGGTTGGACATGGGATAGTTTCAATTATAGTAATGTCATTAAAACTCAAAATGCCAATTTCAGCATAGTACTTGGTAAATCTTCAGATCGTCTCCAGTTGAACATTGCCTTTACACAAACCACCTGCATTACACCTGCATGCTCACTGATCACAATATCCTGGTGATAGCAGGACCATGTTTTGACATATATACGTCCACAGTATCCACGCAGTATACACAAACCACCTGCATTACACCTGCATGTTTAATGATCACAATATCCTGGTGATAGCAGGACCATGTTCTGACATATATATGTCCACAGTATCCACGCAGCATACACAAATCACCTGCATTACACCTGCATGTTTAATGATCACAATATCCTAGTGATAGCAGGACCATGTTCTGACATATATGTGTCCACACAGTATACACAAACCACCTGCATTACACCTGCACGTTCATATATGTCCACAGTATCCACACAGCATACACAAACCATCTCCATCCTCACCTGCCATATCCTAGCCAGACCTCGTTCTAACTTTTGATTTATGTACAGCATGTTGATAGCACCACCCATATTGTCATCGCTTTCAACCTCCTCTGTACAAAGGAAGAAGAAAAAAGAAACAATATAAACCATAGATTATTTTGAACTGTGACAATTATAGCAATTATTGTCACCATCAATCAATATAATTCAGGTTTAAGTGGCATCTACTCTTAGAGTATCTTACACCAATCCTTATTATTTCATGTTTCTTTTGCAAAATGTGAGAACAGACATTCTGTAAAAAATTTGCAACAACAGCTGTTGTCACATAATTAACAATGCAACAAATCAAAGCATAACATCATTCATTCATTCACCCTCCCCTATCCCCCTCCTTTACCCCAACAGGGATTGGAGAGAAACTTTCAAAAAAATATGAAAACCAAAAGGAGAGTACAGAAAACGTTTGCATCAATGTGTGCTAGTTGACCCTTGTTTCTACCTAATCCCCCCCCCCTCCCCTCACCCCTGGCTGTACTTTCCCCTTGCAAAACAGGTAGGTTGAGTCCCTTTGAATGGAATGACCTGTTCAAACATGAAACCCTCAACTCACCAGACAGTACTTCCTCTTCGGCAGCACTTTGCCTCTTGTGCCAGTCCATTGTTTTGTAGTAACTTTTCATGACTTCCCATAATGCCTTGCAGAGGTCGACCAAACAAGGTATGTAGGTTTCTAGGTCAACATGCTGGAAGGTAGAGAAAAAAGATAAAACAATTAAAATGAGACAAACTTTCACTATAAGTGAAGAGAATTAACAATTCGCTTTATAATAAACCTGGTTTTCAAGAAATTTATTTATTTTTTCTACTATCCACAAAAATCCCACATTAATCTCAATTAGCATGTACTGAAGAAATAGTTAAAAACAGTTCAAAATGTAAGGGAGGAGGAAAAAAAAGCCTCAATGTCACTTATTGGTTAAGATGATATTTCACTTGACGATCAATAAATGGGTCGAAAAGGGAAACTGATACGAAACTGGCGATAAGAATGCTTACAGAACACAAATCTTTAAATTGCATCTTTTGAAATCTTGAGTCGGTCGTAGCCGTCACGAGCTGTACGTAGCCGAGTACAATCTGGAAAGCGATGTTGTGGATGGAACTAGTAAAATGCATATGAAGCTGGTTCATAGCAGTCTGGTGAACAAAACATACATATTCATGAGATAAATATATCCAATCAATGATGATACCTTTTCTTTTTTTCTTTTTCTTTTTTTTCTTTTTTTCTTTTTTTTTTCTTTTTTATGCATATATACATGATCAACCATGATCTCACCTTATCATCAGACTTAGGCTGCATTTTAAAGCTATATCCTAACAAAAGTGCATTTCCATGAACAGAAGAACACAGTTTGCCATGCATATATGATATATTCTTCACAAACAAGATCATTTCCTATGCATATGCATGATCAAACAATTGTACTGTTTACCTATTCATGCATATGCATGACCAAACAATAGCTTCCATTTGTATAGATATACTGTAACTATAACATTTTGATTCAAATTTCAAAACCTGTGTAAGAGACCATGTTTTGTAGCAAATGGGAGTTTCATGCATTTGAAGGAATTCAAATACAGATGCACAAGAAAACTGCTATTCCTCAAAACTGTCAATATTTTACAAAGCCATTACACATGTAGTGTTATTTTTCCTTCTTTTAAATTTTTTTTTTTAATATATATATATTTTTAATTTTATATTTATTTTTTTATTCACCTTCTTTCTTATCAGAGAAACACTACAGGGCATGTAACCAGTGATGTTGCTAAGGTCTTGTGATTGGGAGTGTAGAATCAAAATATTCCAACAAAGAATCATCATTTTACAACTGGGTGGATTCGTGTCCATACCCCGAATTCCAAATTTTTCAGCAGCATACCACGAGTTGGTTGTCAATTCTTTGTACCTTAAATATGCTATACCAGGTACTTAGTAATAAAGTGCTAAATGGTTATCCATGCCTTAAGGATTGAGTTGTTTGTGGCAAGAAACTTAAAACTTTCTGATAAATTTGCACGACCATGAAAACACAGCCGTAGTATGCTCAGCACGTTAGGGAAAACTTGCTTCAATTCATCAAACACATAGAGACACACACACACAAACAGATTTTAAGCTTTGTCTGTGACATTTACTTCCGGTTTATGAAGGTCCTCTGTAGGTATGATGATATCACACACACATGTACGTACATGCAATTTGCAATTCTTTCAATACCAGCTTTTAACTAGTAATTTGAGTAAACTGTTTGTGAGGTATTACTAGTTTCTATGTACCAGTTCTTTTTTATACAGCTAATGAAACCTTACACCAATTTGACACTTGGAACTGAAGATTTGACTTGACGTCTCCAAATTTCCAAGTAATGAAAAGTCTGCTTAAACTGCTGGCATGTTTTTAATGATATCCTCGAAGAAGGTACTTGATCATGGTAGAGACAAAATTTTTCTTTATAAAAGTCGAACAGCAAAACCCTGTAACATGTAAGCAATCCGAGGTTCTTTTGAGGCAATGAATTAACAACAGTCGTTATATTCCACGTGTGACATCCAAAAATTATTGTCACAATACCAACTTCGCTTCCCACATTTATTTTTTTAAATAAATTTCAATATTTTATGACTCAATTTGTTGGACTGATCTGTTTTCTCTCGACTCGTTCAGTTTGATACAATTCTTCAAACCTCCATCCTCCTCCTGTTTTTTTACTCACCTCAGTTTTTCCGAGAAGTTTATAAGCCGCCTGAAGTTTCTCATAGTGATTGATATCAAAGTTTGTACAAGTTTTGGCAAGCGCTTTGTCTAACTGTTCCTGAAGTAGAAAAAAAAAAGAAAAAAAAAAGGAAAAATTGCGCAAGGGTCATTAATTCTACCCTAGGAAATAATCTAACCAGTACTTACACTGTGAATAGCAGTAAAACCAATATCCCAGAAGAACAATGATTTTAAACGCTTGGTTATGTATGTATGTATGTACGTATATTAGATCCTCCTGCAAGCAGGAACTCGCGAAGAAGCCTCATTGGCTTATCAATGTCGCAAGCTGACCGAAGTCAGTCTCTTACATTCATATTTAATGTCCATGATTATGAATTGTTAATTGTCAACAACTCTGTAACTGGACGACATACATTAAAAAATTTAAATTTAAAAATTTAAAAAAAAAATTAATTTAAAAAAATTTAAAAAAAAAAACCTTGTGAAAGGAATATGCAAAACTTTTAACATCCTGTGCAGTTTTTATCTAATATTGTTGTAGGTTTTAAGTTGGGAATACCTTAGCTGTAACCATGTGAGGAGGTCAAAGGTTGCTGTTGTGCGTGTCAACATGAACAATGTAACTACACTTGTAGTTGGGGTCCGATAGGTCTGTCTGTCTGTTTGCTTGCTTGCTTCTTTTTCATCTGTTTCTTTGTTTGTTTGTTGTCTATTTGTTTGTTTGTTTGTTCTATAGATACAAATATGTACATGTAAGATTTGCAGCACAGACTGTGTATAAGGAAGGAAACTGTAGATTTCAATCAATTTTTCGATACCGTTCAATTCTAAAAACCATAACAACGTCTGTCTCAATGAGAGTATCACGTGTGAGTTATCATCTTCGAATAGAGCGATCGATCCAATCGTAATCCTGTTTTCAAGAAAATAGATCTCTGGTTTTATCAAACTTGTTGACCACACATAGCAAGCTGCTTTACTTCCCCATGTGGTATACGATCCTGCACTGACAAATGGTCTCGGCCCTGGGCAGTAGCAATGACAGAACCGAGGTGGGTTTGCGTTCAAACTGTGGTCAAACTAACTCTTGCCCTATGCTGCCAACGGAAAACATGCCATAATTCTTCCTCCCCTGCTGTGAACAAGAGAACATCCAGCATCTGTCAGGACTCTGACCCCTGGTACCGAATTTCAAGGAATCATATGCTAGACATTTGGTCGAACAATCTCTAAGAAAATTTCACCAGCCGACAGGGGAAGAGAAATGTAAAAAACCGTTTGTAAATACCGTTTAATATGAGAGTTGAATTCTTGTGTCTTTTTAATCATTGTACCACACTTGATGAAGAAGGAAGTATTAGCTGGTCAGGAAATAATCGACATCTTCGAACTTAGTGAACCAAACTTGATTATGGCTTCACTCGATATGACATTTTATCATTTTATGGATGATAAATTCCTTGGATTCATTTACAAGGTTGAACATACTTGACAGAGTGTGATTGCATCAACCAACAAATCCATCGTGATCAGCATCTTGCGTTTGTTCGGCAACTTAAGCAAACCTTGAGAGAATAACTCAAACTGAGATTTGCAAATTGAGAGGAAACTAGAGCATGTTAACCAGATATGGTGACACTCTGGAGTGCTTAGGATTTGGTTGGTTTGAGGTGGGGGTGGGGTGAGGGGAGTGGGAGAAGGAAGCCAAAGAAAAAAATTAAATTGTAAGGTCAAATGGTGATGTTTGAAGCATATTTAGACTAATGCAAAATTGCGCTAATAACTACTATAGTAACTGTTATAACTAAATTTTGGGGTAGGTTGAAAAGGGGACGAGGGCAGGGAGGGGTGTACCCTGGATCGCACCTCAGGGCATCCTGGCGCCAGAGGGGTAGTCTACTTTTTCTCTGGCTGACATTTTCTTTTGCTCCTGACTGACATCAGAGGATTCCAAACAAAAGTAAAAATCATGCACCTATTACAAACCAAGTATGCTGTGAACAGAATGTTTTCAAATTCAAGATAAAAGCGCAACTTTAACGGTTAACGTTCGCTTTTTGAATCTCTCGTGTCACAGGTTGTGTGTTCTATGCTGGAGCTTGATATCCTCTTGAAACCAGAACAGGAAGTAGAGGTCATTCAAGTCTTGAAGAGTACGGAGGAAGGTCGCATCATGTACGACGCTCTCTGCGAAAGACAACTGGTCTTGCAACAGCTGGTGAGTATAGGCTATACAATAGGCTGGAACCCGTCCAGGGAGAGCCGGGTTTTGTCTGCGATATCTCCCTTAAATAACTTCACAGGAACTTATCAGCAAAGAGATTTTAATATCTTTGAATATTCATATCAACAATGGTTATGACAATAGAACAATTGTTCTACATACCACAATAAGCCCCACATAAGACACACATGCACATGACACATCACAAACAGCAGAACATTGCAAATAACACAAACACATCTTGTGGCAGAACACATCACAGTCAAAACTGCACATCACTGAATTCATCACTATACCCATCATATCACACGTAACACAACACAAAACATGACACAAGACAAAATTTCACATTACACATCACACATGACACGAAAATGCGTCACACAGAGCGAGACATGTCACAAACCCGTCGCTGTCACACGACACATCATAAGCAGCACACCCCGGGAAACATTAACACAGAACACATCGAAGAAAATGTCACGCAAACGTCAACACGGGCACAGAACACATTATCGATCACACACCAGGACACGGTGCAATATGATCGCCAAGTGTACATGCAATTCATATGTAATGGTTACAGTCCTGTCACGCATATATTGAGAGATACAGCATACAGAGGCAGACCTCAACTTTCACCTCCTATACCGGTAATCCACAGAATACCTGCCTAACTCAGAGATGCCAACCAGTACGATTTTATCGTATTTAGTACTATAAAACAAGTGAAATACGATATTGCCTCTTGAAAAT
>JAAAKB020113749.1:0-12888 GCA_010014835.2 Apostichopus leukothele | reverse complement strand
AGAAGCTCCAGATATGCAACGTTTCAAAACCTACTCTCTCTCTCTCTCCTTGCCCCCCTCCCTCCCCCCTCTCATAGCTTGTATGGTACATTACCTCCTGAGCCAGTGTAATATTCAGCTGACGGTAGCTTGTCACTGCCAGTCGGGGTCAGCAGCATGAATTCATCGAACGTTGCCTCCAGCCGTTTAGTCCTGGACCGTCCACCTAATACCAGGGTACCTACCATCTCCGATTCTCTGACGTCATCTATCGGCTTTGACTGATTGACGATAGACACGTGGAAAAATACGAGACATTTGAAAGAAATCCCCAGTTTACAGTAAGCAAATTTTAATGGCCCCCAAAAAAAAACCAAAAAAAAATTACCACATTTGGTTTTAATCTGTAATTATTTCGAAAACAAAATACTCACAGGATTTAAAGGATAAAAGTAAAAGTTGTTGTAACTTATTATATGCTATAGTCTGGAAACATTTGCAACAGCATACAAGAAGGGTATAATTAGCAACTGTCTGTATTACCCACAGAACAAAGTCAAGTCAAACATAATCATAATTTCAATTAATTATGATCTCGTTGATCACCAAATGAGTAATGATCATGATAATGATAATAATGACCACGACAATAACAATAATAATGATAACAATAATAAGAAGAACAAAGTAAAGTGGAACATAATTATAGTTTCAATTCATTATGATCTTGTTGATCACAAAATGAGTAATGATAATCATTATAACCATCACGACAATACAACAATAATAACAATAATAAAAGTAAGAAGAAAAAAGTCAAGTGGAACAGAATTATAATTTTAATTCATGATGATCTTGTTGATCACAAAATGAGTATTAAGAAGAACAATTTCAAATATGTATACCAAAAAACCACCAATCTAAAAGAATAATAAACTTCCATTTCTACGTCCAATAATTAAAGGAGATCTAGTTGAGAGTTACAGAGCCTCCCATATCCCCATGTCCTCTACCAGAAAGGATACATGAATTGGGTTACCTAGCTGTCTACTTTCCATTATTAATAATGATAACTGATGTCAACAACAACACAAGTGAAATGAAACAACAGTGAGTAAGTGCACAGCGAGTTACAGGCAAAGAATAAGATAACAAAGTCTTTAAAGGTCTGCTGTATAGACTCGAACTATAGCACGCTATCATCGAAAAGTTTCTTGAGATTACGTAATCGACCTGCCTTGGTAGTAAACTGACCTCTTTTAACCAATTAGTCTGCAACGCCTGCCACATAGTTTTTCTTGTATGAGGGTGTTTGTGTGTGACCGCTGTTTGATTAACTACACTGTAGACATGAACATATTTCCACACAGTGTTTACACAAAGAGCCTAATGGTGTTTAAGAAGCTATGCAGGCTAATTGTAGAGCCTGAGGTAGATTTACGACCGTGGCAGGTCGATTACATAATCACAAAACTTTCCTAGCTATAGCGTGCTATAATTGGAGCCAATAAAGCAGATCTCAAAGAAGCTATGCAGGCTAATTTTAGAGCCTGAGGTGGATTTACGACCTTGGCAGGTCGATTACGTAATCACAAAACTTTCCAAGCAATAGCGTGCTTTAATTGGAGCCAATAAAGCAGATCTTTAAGAAGCTATGCAGGCTAATTTAAGAGCCTGAGGTGGATTTACGACCATGGCTGTTCGATTACATAATCACAAAACTTTCCAAGCTATTGCGTGCTATAATTGGAGCCAATAAAGCAGATCTTTAAAGATATAGGGGTTAGAGACTTACTTCATATGAAACAACTTGCCCATCAAGCACCAACAGCATTCCATCTTGAGGGAGCCAGAGTAGGGCCAGGTACATCCATTCATCATAGGTAATATTAACAGCTGGTACAGTACCCTGCCATGTCCTGGTACCATTGGACACCATCGCTGTAATTGTTTGCCTGGACTGAGATATGGTGAAGCCAACCTCACCTGGGAGAGAAGGGTATAAAGTAGAACCAAACAGGGAAATGTATGCTGTCAAAAGTATATCATTCTCATTCATTCTGAATCATAAAACTGTGCGTGACCATCGTTATCTAAACCTTACCCACTAAAGGTGTGTGTAAAATACTAAATGTCTGTAACAAATGACATATTCATAACAGTTATCTCCTATTAGCAACAATCATAGCTGAAAATAAACAATGATCAACAGGCCAATATTTATTTTAATCATGACCTACAATCAGCAATAATCATTATAAAACAAATTAATGATGATCTTGTCAAGTTGTATAAGCAATCATAATCCATCAGCAAATATTGATGATCGTGGTGCCTTGAAAATAAACAATGACCAATATTGATGGGAATTGACCTACAATCAGCAATAATCAATAGACAAAATATGAATGGTGATCTTTTCTTGTAAGCAATCATAATCCATCAGCTAATATTGATGATAGTGGTGCCTTGAAAATAAACTATGACCAATATTGATGGGAATTGACCTACAATCAGCAATAATCAATAGACAAAATATGAATAATGATCTTGTCTTGTATAAGCAATCATAATCCATCAGCTAATATTGATGATAGTGGTGCCTCAAAACCAGTGGCAAGTTCTCCATAGGGCTCGATCCGTCGTGAAAGTATCGACTTACCAGCAACATCTGCTCCGAGACCGACGAGATGAGCAACCCTCTTAGATGTGATCTTGACTGGTCTCAACCAGAAGGACACAGAGAATCCATTTTCACAGAGAGACGGGATGTGAGGGCATCTACCGGTGAAGTCCCCGAGAACTATCTCGCCGGTGTCAGAGTTATCCGTCACTAGAGCGTCCCCGTCCAAAAATTGACTGTCAACCTTCTGCACTCCTGTAGAGCTCAGCTGGTAAGGGAACTTAAGGTCAATAGGTGCATCAAAGGGCCAACAGTGGGCCCCCAGATGCAGACACGACAGGGCACTCTCTGGTAACGGAATGAGAAACAAAAGTGTGCATAAAATGAATGAAGAACAAAGCAAATTTGTTAAAACAAACAAGGCACTTTCTAAATTTTAAACTATTGTAAAGTCACCACCTCATAAGATCACCACATTAGCCTACTTTAAATCCTCAACCTTAAATGCCACAATATGTTATTTTTACTTCCAAGATACATATCAGGCTGACAGGAAAATGTTTTGTCCACGACAACAGTGCATCGACATACCTTTAATATAATTGTGATTTTCAGCTTTTTACTTAGATACCACCAAATTTCATTCAGCTCTTTTACATTGATAAGTTTTTCATGTTACTTAATAACATAATATAATTTATCCAAGCACATTCATGGAACACAAGGGTATTCATCACTATTTTAGATGTCGTGGTCACTTTCGACTGCACGTAGCTAATGACATAAACATTCGCCATCACTCTTGCATTGGCCTAAGCTGTAGCCTATTGGCACTTTTCTAAACAACAGTCTGTAGCTGCAAATTTATAAGGTTGCCAGTGGAACATTTTGAAAACACGGACTATGTTTTAAGGCTATGTCGTAATACACTAACTTTGAAAAAAAAACTATGTAATACATGCCCATCTTTTGGAAATCTTCACTCTCCGTAATTATTTTATGAAAATGAAACTAAACTTATTCTTTTATCAATATGTTTGCCCGTGCGACCTGATTGACCCCCAGAACTGTCATGCCCCTGACCCGACTTCTTCCCTCTTGTCAGGACTGACAATAACATAGCAAAGAGTTTTTCATTCTTAGAAAAAACTATTTCATCAGCATCAAATTGTTTTCAGTAATTAGTCACCAACTCATGAATATGTATGAATTCATTGTCCTATCATACCTGAGACACCAACTAGCTGCCATATCTTCTTAGGGTAGACATATTTATCCCAAGCTGCGATGCTATGTATCTTGACCACCACGTTGAACTGGTTAGACTGGATGAAAAATATGTCAGAGCCTAGATCTTGCGATGTGACTTCAGCAATGGAGTCAAAGGTCATGACCTTTCCGTTGATATAGACGGCGAGGTCTTCATACTGGCTCCAGGTCACCACCAGGTTAAACCATTCCTTTACAGGGACATTCTACAAAGGGAAGGGAAAAAACAGTTATTGTTTTCAATATTTTCATCTATTTTAATACAATTATTACCAATATCCTCCAATTTTGTAAAATACAAAGAGTAAAATGGAGATAAAATGAGCTTACTGAATCCTGTTCATCCCAACAAATGACTTGCACCTCCCTCTCCTCCCCCCTCCCCTCCCTCACAGTTGTACGGCTCCACTATTTCTGTCTCAATACAGAGTGCACAACAAATTATTTCACCACAATGTTCCTTAATTTACAAAAAGCCTCCTGCTAGTAAAGGCAATACTAGAGGGACATCAAGCATTTTATAAATGAGTATTTTTTAATGTTACTACTTACCAAGACAGAGACCATGTAATCTCTCCGAATTGAATTTAAAGACAAGGAGACGAAAAGACCTTGCTGGGTAAGTTGCACAGAGAAACCTTCCGTGCCAGAGCTAGAAAAGACCAAAATGAGAGCAACTTTGGCATGAATATTCAAGAAATTAAACTTCCAGTGTATATGCAGAGCAATCTACATGAGATAACTTAACACATACAGAAACACAATCATAGGTTGATTTTTGAAAAAAATTCAAATAAAAAAAATAAAACAATACTGAAGAGAAATCTTGAGTAAATATTGCAGAAATGTACAAGAAAAAAACTTGATAGGACAGAATGAAAGCCAACTTTTGCCATCAACGTTTTGGTACAATTTAGACATTATATTGAAATTCCAAAAAAAGTAAAACACAATTCTTTACTTTAACTAAATCAACTTGTATTTCAAATGATGAACAAAGAAATGTCAATTTAAACTTTAAAAGGGGTAATTATTACTTATCATTATTATCATTACCATTATTATTATTATGTGATGAGATTACAAGGTGATGAAACGTTAAGAGTCAAGTGAAATTTTTAACAACTTGAGATACTTGTGATTTTCTGTTCTTCAATTAAACAAACAAAAATTTTAAAAATCAACAAAGTTATTAAAATTCCCCGAAGGAAAAAGCAGTATATAAAGGGAGTGCAGGAAATATCTGGTAAAAAAATCAACAGACTTTGTTAATTTCTTCTTTGCAGTCTTACTGAGCAAGCTGTGAAGCTTCTATATACTGTGCATGCAGTCCAGATGTATCGCTGTACAAAAGTAAATGTGTTACTGTGATCAAGGTACACACTTACATGATCTGGAGGATTCCCTTAGACCACCAGAACTTCACTTCTTCTTCGACGAAAAGCCAGAGGGATAGGCCGAACCCATCCACGCACTGGTCGATATCACCCAGACACTGTAGTTCTGGCAATATACTGGGTACAGCTGGGAATACATGATCAGTACAAAACATATAAGCATGCATGCAATATTTGAAAGAAGAATATTGTCAACTTATAAATACTTTAAAAAAAAAAAAATTTCTTTCAGGTCTTAGGACGACTGACAAAAGCTGTAGCCAGTGTTGGTAGAAAAAGAAAATTGCCAACGTATTTTTCAGGTCAACTTCGAATGAAGCATAGTAAACATTTTTGTACATGAAGTTAATAGTTTGCTTGATGGCGTGTTGTCATATCCAACTTTTTCAGCAGTAATAAAATAGGCATGGTAACTGTATGTGCAAACTTAGAGATGACCTTCCTGCATTACAAATCATTATTGTAATATCTAAATAAATTTTGACAGTTAATTTTGACAGTAAATTTTGTTTACGGTGAATCGTTCGATTATTTATACCATACAAATGCACGGATGTGTCATTATCATGTTTTGATATCAAACTTAAGCAGCCAAACCTTACAAATTAAAAAATTAAAAAATGCAATTCTGCTTTACACAAGACATTATCATTTAATTGTGCATCAATATATAAATATATGGATAGATATACTGTATATACATACCTAATGTAATTATGGCCCTGTCGGTGGATAGGGCTACGCAATTCTCATGGACATCAAAGGTAACTCCGGATGTGAAGGATTGGTAATACTGTGTTCGTCTCAATGAGCTGAGTAATGAAAATCCACCATTAAATAGCTTTTCCGCATCCCAGCTGACGAGGGCCTCAGAAAAGTAAGGATTCTCTGCAGAGAGAACATTAAAAGAACCAGATTATGAACATTATGATCCGGCAGTTTGTTTGAAAAGTATTGTCCATCCTCTGATTTGGTATGGAGTGTTACCCTCAAATAGCAAATTTAAATTGTGCCTTCTTTTGGTATGAAATGTCCAGAATTAGTTACAAATCTACTGCTACCTTGTTAACATATACCATTGGATTGATAAATCAGGACATGAACATTTCCTAATTATTTGTTTTTAGTTGAGTAGTTTTCAGGAAGAAACAAAAATTTCTTTTTTTTTAGGATAGGGTAGGTGAAGTTGAAGTGTAGGGTAAGTTAATTTAGTGTAGGGGAAGGAGTGGGAACTCAACTTTACAAAATGGCCTTCAGAGAAAAAGAGAAAATGACTGGAAAAGTTCTGACACATTTTTTGAAAAAGACATTGTTGGCTGTGTAGAACTCAAAAGAAAATCTCAAGAAATACTAATAAAGTATGTGAAAATTCAAATAAATTGATCGATATATTTACCTGGGAATCCAAAGGTCTCTCTGGCCTGCCATGGACGCACCACATGGTACCACACTGCCACCTCTGCTACCGTCACTTGGGCAAAGTCTCCTAAGAAGTCGTTCCTTCTTCCGATGGTAAATCCAAAATCAAGATCCGTGGGTCGGATTCTCCTCACGCCCACCCAATCGCCTGCTTTGAGGTCACCATCCAGGTAAAAGAACATCCCGTCAGCCTTTTTCCAAGATATGGCAAGATGCACCCAGCTGCTCACTGATAACCAAGGATAACAAATCAAACTAGTCCTCTATATTTTTAATTTTTCTTTTATTCAACATACATAAAAAATAAAAAATGACATTTGCTACACCCAGTATTAATATATATTAGGTAAAATTAATCAAGAAAAAATAAAGAGAAACATTAAGATATTATATGTTATGTTAATTATTAATTATTTGCATTATACAGGATAAATCATATTAACAACAGAGTAACAAAACAAGGCTTTCATATTTTTACCTCCACTCAAAAAAATACATGGAAGTTCTTCATTTTCAGTAAAGTACCAAGGAAAAACTAACCTGGTAATTTACCTGTTATTGCACAGCAAATTGATATGCTTTAAAATGGTCAGATTGCTTAGGAAATGAAAACATTTACCAGTTTGTGTTCTCAGCGATGGTAATTCCAGCATTTTTACGGCAGACAAAAACTCATAAATTTCAAAAAGTTCCATTACGGAATCTAATATCTCACTAAATTATTCACTGTAGTATCCACAAGGAGTCACACACTCACAAGTACACATGGGGAGAAAAAATAAATGTTGTTGCTTCAAGTAGGATTTCAATCACAAACCGAACCAGGGGATTATAGTTTTTCGAATCTTTCGAATCATAAAGAAGAGTGTACCATACATAGGAATACTGGAGACAATAGACTAAGACCAGGGCTGGAAATGGAACCTCGTAAAATGTTTTACCTTTTTGTTTCGCATTGATGAGTGCTACATGTACACTGAACATCTGTTATCTTGAAATAATCCTATCATAAGTAGACCTTAGGCCTCTATAAACAAAAACAAAACAAAAACAAAAAAAAGAACATTGGAAACGTTAACAGTCTGGCTGATTCTTACCATTTTCCATACTGATTTCTGTGATCCATTCTCGTCCTCCATCGACTAAGACTGCCCTCAGCTTATCCCCAAACTGGTAGAGGGCGACTCCCCTCGACGACTGAGCGCCGCTACTGAAGACACAGTGAAATTCCTTGTCTGAGGGCGCTGTTAGTCTCAGCCACATACCAATGGTAAGACCATCCACACAGAGTTCTGGGTTACTCAGACATGTGCCTTCATGGGAGCCTGCAAGCAAACATGGGAGGGAACCTTGCATTGCAGCTGGGTCTTTATAATTATGTAATAATTATGTTTCCATGGTAACATGTACATTGCTGCGCTGGATTTTGAAACAATTTCTTTCTCAGCGTTCTTGATAGATTCTACATCAAAACTTTTCAGAAATATAAAGTAACTATTGAGTCTATATGATACTTGTTTTTCTTTCCTTTTTATTTCTTTAATGACTTTTTTTATTTTGGTGTTACTTTTTCTTTATTCAGAGATTTTATACGGAGATGCACCAAAGTTTATTCCATTGTGCAATTTTTAGTCATCAAAGCAAATGAAAAAGAACCTGTAGATTATATAAAGGTGAACAGTTTTCTCCTAAACGTGTTTTATGATTAATAGAAATATTACTTTACCGTCTTGGATATTTGCCCTGATGAAATTATAGACCACCCGACTATAATGCACTCTACTGTAGTAAATAGAGAAGGCTAAGCAGGTCAAAATATAGGCTGCATTCAAATAGCCCCATACCTCATGTAAAAGATGGGGGTTGTCAGCTAACAGTGTGAAATACTATTCTCTGCAATGTATAAGATTTGCATTTACGTATCACTAGAATATCTCCTTTAATTTGCAGCCAGTGTTAGAAGACTTCCCCTTCAAGATGTGTCCACATTTATTTGGCAAACTTCTCCGTTAATACTCACCCAGTTGTAACCACTGATCGTCTTGATCACCGATCTCCAAAGCGTACCCTTTGCCATTTCTGTCTGGGACCACCTTCCTTGAGTCCCTATTGGCTGTCTCTATTGGTGTTGTCATGGCAACTACGTCGGTACTATTCGTGAGGACGTAATGGTCTCTTCTCAC
This sequence comes from Apostichopus leukothele, assembly GCA_010014835.2. Taxonomy (NCBI): domain Eukaryota; kingdom Metazoa; phylum Echinodermata; class Holothuroidea; order Aspidochirotida; family Stichopodidae; genus Apostichopus; species Apostichopus leukothele. The sequence continues at coordinate 4,018 of JAAAKB020113749.1, read as the reverse complement.
ATATGCATCCAGACTCCAGTAGAAATCCGCTGTGGTCATCATCCTAAACTGATCAGCTGTACAAAAGAGGCAGAGATATGACAGATGAGAGGTCTCCAGATTTTTCAAGAAAACTTCATGAAGTTTTATAGTCAAGTCACATGGCAAGTTTCTCACATGCAGTTATGTCCTAGTGTCTTTACTTCACATACTAGTTACTTACCATCCATACCCAGGAAGCTATGAACTTCAAACTGGTGAACGTATCGGTCCCATACAGTGAAATCACAGACGGAAATTGATGGCGTATCGGTCGAGAAGGAGTTGATCAAGGCATCGTGCTCTAGAGCATCGGCCGGTCTTCCGTTGATATACGACTCCAGTTCAACATCGGGATGCCAGGTGAGGCCGAGATTAAACCAGCCTTCGGGAAGGTCTGGACCCAGCAAACGCCTCTGGATCTTGTAACCTGACGAAAGGCTCACTGTCGTAATTAATAAAAAGAGGGCTGGTTAGAACTTGTTTAGCTGTGACACGGAACATGTATGACCGATGAGCTATTAAAGCAAGTAACCAATAAACTTGAATCCAATCTACGATCGTTACATACGATCTTTAAAGTACTGCGGATTGCATCTGGGTTACATCACGTGTGCAGCGCAGTGGAAAAAAAGACCTATATAGTAACAGAGTGGAAACGTATCAAAACGCAGCACTTCTGTGAAATTTTGATCATGATTTTAACGATAGCAACTGAAAAGTAACCCACAATTTTGAAGCGGTTGGCTAGCTTCTCTCCCAAATGTGTTCTTCACAACAGGAGAAGATGATGCAGCATTCCACAGCTTGGTCCAAACCATCACTATACCGTAACAATTTTAATTTTAGCTGACTCATATATCAAGTCAAGTTGCTAACTTTCTGAGTGCAAATGAAAAGATTGAGAAAGATTTCCAAGTATTCTTTCCAGACCCTGAGCTTGTTTTGTCTGTATTAAAACAAAGGGGCGTAGTATTTACGTCTAATTGGAGGTCATAAAGTGAAATTCAAATCATACCACACTTTTTTAAGTAGTCTGCTCCGTAATAGATATTGAAAATGCGCCCTAACTAGTTTGTCAAGAGATGTTAAAGACATAGTCGTTTAAGACATTGCAAGAGCTAGATGTTTAAAAGTTCATAGAGATATTTATTTGACAATGGGTGGAACATTTTTTTTCCAATTCAAAGTCTTAAGACTCTATGTGTGTCAAAATACAACACACCATAGTGCCATACGAAGAAATGATTATGATAAGAAAAAAAGTTCCCGATAATTCAGATTTTACTACAAAACCAAGTAAAAATGAAATAATGATGTCATAATAATAATAGTTATTTCCCCCCCCCCCCCAAACCTGTACACTCATACGAGCATGTAGAAAGACACATCTGTCTTTAATATAAGAATCTTGAGTCTCAAAACATTACCGTGCAGTAAAATGTCACTTCCTTCAGCAATCACGGCGTAGGCCACAAAGTTTGGGGAATCAATCTCAAAGATATGTTCGGGGTCGGACCCCTCCGACTTGGTGGCCAAGATGCGGAGCCAAACGGACACGGCGAACCCCTCGCTGCAGTCATCGAAGCAACTCAGACCATTTATGGGATTGGTATCCCACAGGAAACGGAGCCGACTGGATCTACCCGTCTACAAAACAGGATAAAAGAGACCCCAAAAAAAATATAAAAAAAATATAAAAAAAATATAAAAAAAAGAAAAGTTTAGTTTTACTGACGGTGATACTCTTCTTTGGAGAATTACATTTTTAGTATTTCGAGTTTGTCTAATATGTTTCCTAGCATATTATGAAAATAGTAGTCAGAATTCAAACATTGCTCCATTTTCAAGATAGATATATTCCCATTTGTCATTGAGACATAAAAACTCTTTTCTTACTCTTTTTTTTTTTTCCCCGCAATAAGGCAGAATAAACTCCTTCCAACTTAAAGGTCTACTTTATTGTCTCCAATTATAGCACGCTGTTGCTAGGAAAGTTTTGTGATTACCTAATCGACCTGCCACGGTCGTAAATCGACCTCGGGCTCTACAATTAGCCTGCGTAACACCACAAGGCTCTTTGTGTAAACACTGTGTGGAAATATGTTCCTGTCTACAGTGGAGTTAATGATACAGCGTTCACATAAAGACCCTCATACAAGAAAAAATATGTGGCAGGCTTTGCAGACTAATTGGTAAAAAGAGGTCATTTTACGACCGGGGCAGGTGGATTACGTAATCTCAAGAAACTATTCCATGATAGCGTGCGATACTGCAGACCTTTAAGGCCTGATGTGGAAGGCCAGCCACCTATTGCAAATACCTGATTTAGAGCGTCAGGGACATTTCATGTCCGTCAATAATAAATAGTGTGTTAATACTGCATACCCTTTAATCCAAGTTTTAAGAAGCTGAAGAGATCTCCGATCATTACAGATAAACGGGGCTTTCATTACCCTGTGTGCGCGTAAGTTAACATACCCAGACTGGATAAGAGCCTAGTCCTCTCCGACCTATGACCTCTCTTACATTCATATTTGGAAGATGAATTATGTTGTTGTACTGGTTGAGATCCTCGGAGAGGTCATCTGTTGTCACAAGTAACGGTATGTGGTAGAGGCCAAGCGCATAGTAAGGATTGATAAATAATTGGCCATCAGGAACTATAAAGATCAAAAAAGAAACAACAGAATAATTGTGTATTTAAAGCGAGCGTCAAAAGTATTATGGCCACACGGGTTGCGTTTTCCGCAACCTGTGCTGTATTGGTATGTACCATCAAACTGATTGAAATTCAATCAGAGATATTCAGATGAATCATATTAAAAAAAAAAAAAGGATTCGCTTACGCAAGTCTTCAATCTGGATAACTTGGCTCAGAGTAGGATCAAAGTCTGGCGTTAAATCTAAAAAGATAAAACAGTGATCGCAAAGAGTTATGATCACAAATCATGGTTAAAAAATTCTCCTCAAATTTGTTAATATCTAATTTATCCTTTAATAGTATAGAGAATAGAAAAATGTTTATGCATGAAAGATTTATGACTGTTAGAAGAGCGGGGAAAAAAATGTTTAAATCTGGTGTACCATTGTCTGATATCTCCTGCAGCCCCTTATAACACTGTTCCTTTTCATTTGCTTATTTTAAAGTGCCTCAATACATGAGAACAAGTTTGAGGGACAACATCTCCGTGAAAGTACAAAACGAAGAGAGCTTTTTTTTAGCTGAACCTTGTGGGCAATGATGGTGTTCTGCCAATATAACCTTTGCCAAAAACTGACATTCATCAGATTCAGTGGTGGCATAGAACCATTCTAACTTACCTTCCTCACAAAGAACCCCTCCAAAGCCAATCTCACATTTGCAGACAAAATCACTCTGCAGTTCCTGACAGGTAGCTCCATTGAGGCAAGGCTCAGCCTCACAGCCACCGAAACCTAAGAGTTGCCAAATATATAAGGAAAACATGAAATTGTCAGGGCCAACAATTCTGTAAAGATAATTTTGTATCAGTTTTGTTGCGTTGTTTGCATTTTTTTTTTGGAGTGTTCAAAAATGTATAATCTTAAATTATGAATATGTGCATATTTTAATAAAATATATACTATATACTATATCTGCGCATGGACTCTCTTCCCACCGAAATCTGATTTACTCGTTTGCTAAATTCTTATTCAAATTTGACATTTATTCAAATTAACACAACAATTAGTTAGCGATTATGCAGCGAGGAAGAAGAAGAAGAGCGAGATAACCAATCTCATCAAAATATGGACCACAGGGGGGGAAAAAACCAAAAACAACATATGGATGAGGTTGAAAAGATTACATATTGATTTATAACAACAAATGTCTCCTGAAAACGTTAATATGCTTAATAAATGACCATAAGTGTGAAGGATAAAACTTCTATAACTTTCCTTGCTCCCTTCCCTCCCGTATGTGTGTCGTCCTGTGCCTCTTGCGGGCTAACCTATACTGTACATGGGCAACAACAAC